>VZDJ01000250.1:0-252500 GCA_008694505.1 Cyanoderma ruficeps | reverse complement strand
TCCTCCCTCAGCACCAGCCATAGGTGCTACAGCAGCATAATAAAGTGTCACTCCCATCATTAATGACATGATAGACTGCCCTCCATTAATGCACCTGATAGTCAGGCCTGCCCTCTGCTCCTGTCCTTCCACCTCTCACCTCCCAAGCGTGCTCCTGATCCCTGGACTCTAGGAGGCACAGTCCATAAATCACACTGCCAGCAGCCCCTCCTCAAAGGGAGCAAATCATGCTCAACTTCCCTTTGCAAGACATGCTCAAAAATTATTTTGGGAGATATTGGCAAAATGCTTATGTGACTTAGGTAGCCAGTGAGAGGTGCATTTTCTATTCACAAAAAGCTTTTGTACATATCACTGTGGATATATATGGCTAATTAAAAATGTGTTGGACAGCCATCATTCCCAAACCACCCTGATGAAAAGGCCAGAAAGTTTGCATCTGATTTATGCTGTATTTCAACAGAAAACAGAGAGCTGCTCCTCAAGACTCCTGCAGATGCTGCTGGGTTTGTTTCTGGTTTCCAGGACCCCAGTGACATTCCATAAAGGCAGCAGGCCAAGCCAGCCCCATGCCACCCTCCCCATCAGGCTCAGGTGAATTCCGTGCCTCCTGCCCTAAGGCTGTGGGAGTGAAGCCCAGCATTGGCCTGTCCTGCACAGCAACATTGACACTCCAGAGCACAAGAGTTTGGTTTAGTGATGGCTGTCCACCCTCTGGCAACAAGTTCTCCACTACAGCCCTCCTTTCTTCTCTTAAAATCCCACAGGGAGCTTGTGCCTACTTTTTCACCTGACTTCAGCTAAACAGGTAGATTCTTCCACACATTCCTTCGAAGTGACAAAACAATGGAAAAGCCACACAAGCACAGCAACACCCCCAGAGCCTACACTCAAGAACATGGCTTTCATGTTTACTTCTTCCAAGGGTTTATCTTAAGCCTCTGAATGAAGGAAAGAAAAGCTGCACACTAAGGTAGGTTATTCTGATTGCATCTGACAGTGCTCTTCAAGAGAGACTCAGATTCCCTGGCCAGGAGGACTTGGAGCTGCAGAGAATTACCTTGTCCTGTGCAGCCCAATGCCCTGGGCTGCCACGGACAGTGCAGTGCCAATGACCGAAACAGAGCAGAAGAGCTCCGTAACTCCTAACCAAACCAGCCCCTCCTCTCCCAGCACTGCTCCCTGTGAGCCCAGCAGCAGCCTCCTGCACTCACCCTGCCTCAGCAACCCCAACACTTATTAAAAACGTAGACCCAAGGCCATGGATAAAGGGCAGAGACCCCCAGAAGGGTACATGGAAACTCGTCAGGAGTCTGCCAGCTCCTGCACTCACTGGCGGGCACGGAAGCGGCTGCACTTCCATTGTGAACTGAGGCTACATCAGAGAGAATCCCCCCAGCAAAAGGTCAGCAACTAATCCACCGAGCTGTGGCACAGTGTATCACTCACTCTGCCTTGGAATGACACATGGAGACAAAGGGAAAAAGAGACAGAAAATCTATCCTGGTAGAAATAACACCTCTGGCTACCGGCTGTGGAAAGTGCATTTCTGAAAGCCTCAAATCATCCACAAATGATTGAGATGTGCAGGGGAGGCAGCGAAAGCTGAGCCACCACGAGGGTGAAGCAGACAGGTGAAGCAAAAGCATCACACATCTGTATTCGGTCGCTGGCAGCCTCACAGCGATGTCCAACTCCTGTAATGGCCAATTCCTGTAATGGGAAATGCTGAGCAGGCTGGAAAACTTGTGGACAAAGGGAAAAAGCACTAATGTTAGCAGGTCACCAATCCCACAGAAGTTCTCAGAACTCCCAGGCTGGCCAGCCCATCTCTGCTGACCAGCCCGTCTCTGCTGACCAGAACCAGAGTAAGCACCCTGCTTTGCCTATCTGCAGAAATCCATCTGGCATTTTCTGCTCAGGAAGTGGCACTGGAAATCCTAGAGGAGCTCCGTGTTCCCACTGCAGAGCACACAGCCCAGCTTGCTGCCTTGGGGCAGCCTGATCAACCTGTGAGCATGCTTGGCCCCTCTGGCCTTCATCAGGATTCGATTTGACTCGACTCTACTCGACTCTACTCTATTTTTCCCTACCCTACCCTAGAAATAAGCCCTGCCTGCTTTGAACACATTTCAGACCAAACACAAATATCCAAGCCAGAGCAATTTGCCTCTCTCTGCTGTAACCAGACTCCCTCACAGAGCTGCTGTGGCACCCTGGGCTTCATCTGCCCCATGAGTTCAAAGGCTGTGGTAACAACCAACAGCATATTCCACAAACAGAGCAAGCAAATGAGGGAATATTTTAACCACTGCTCCTCCTCTGCCTCTCAATTGGATGTGTCAGTTGTTAAATTGTGTGCATTTTCAGCTCCTTTCTGAAAGGCCATCACACAGTCCCCATTTCCACTGCAAATTGCTTTACAAATGGGAAATTAAAGGATAACGTTACATTTCCCACTGCAATTAGGCAGGGCTCCTGACAGACAGGGATAATGTGTTCCACATACAGGTTGTTACTTACTAGAGAGGAAGCTGGGAAGGCCTGTGCTTTCACAAGCCATTGGATACCGATAAACCTGGGGCCAAGGGCTGGAGGCCCTGGTGTGTCCCTGTGTCTCCCACAGACCCAGGGAGGGACTCCTCTGAAGGGACTGGCCCCACTGCAACTCTGCAGAACAGCAAATCCCCTGCCAAAGCCTCACACCCTTGCTCACAATTCACCAGGAGGAGGGAAAGTATCCAAGTTCACTGACAGGTAAGTTTCTATGTGAGCTAACCTTGATTAGATGTGACTGAGGTCCAACTTCATTTCTCAACCAGGCTGTGATCTTTATTTACCTGGATGCTCTGCTGTCAGGTGAAATAACTCTGCACTGGGCTTCTCTAAGTCACCAACAAAGGAATAATTGAAGGGGAGGTTTGCTGGGACCTGACGGAGCAGCCACGATGCACAGCTCCATTCCCTGGCCTTTACCTCTATGCATCCTAGAACGGCCTTTAGCCACAGTCTCTATGCACAGATACAGCGCTGAAGGAGGTTTCAGATTTAACAGCATCCCACCAGCAGACTCCTTTTGGGGGTCAACAGGAATTACTGACCAAAATGTGGCTCACCCCTGTGTGCCAGATGTTCATGCAGCTCCTGCTCCTGTCACAAGTGAGGATGATCTCAGACTCATCCAGCATGGGAGGCTCCCACCAAAGGCAGGTGAACAGCCATCCTCTCTTCTTTTGGGATGGCAAATCTCCCCAGCCACAGAATGCTCCAGCAGTGTTCATAGCCATCACAGCTCCAGCATTCAGGACACTAAGGACATTACTTGGCCCATCGGGCACTGCTACAGCAATAAAGTGTGCAAAACAGCGAGTCAGATGAGCACAGGAAACAAGTTTTCCACACTACCTGCCTGGTTCTGCTGGAGATAGAATTACAAATTACATAAGTCCTCTGCAGGACAAAAAGCAACCAAAATTATTTTTGTGGAGAAGAGAGGTAGAGGAGGAACTGAAATGTTAATATCTAAAATTTAGGGACCATTCTTTTCCTTCCAGCCATTTTTATGGATTAGATCACTTTTCAGCCCTACTAGCCTGCATTTAGCTTGGTGAAATAAAAGGAAATTTTATTGACAAGTTATGGTGCTGATTTAGTTATTGTTAGTTATTGCTGCTGTTCAGAATAAGCAAAGTGTGGTAAGAAGAGCTGAAGAGTTGCCTGAGCATTGATGAAGTCAAAGCAACAAACAAAAGATCAGGCACTTGCCAAAATAATCTGTGCAGGTTGCAGGGGTGAATTAAATGATCCTCAGCATGGAGGAAGCAGAATTGAGGATACAGAGGTTGGGCTTTCTTTTACATTTTTAAGGCCCCCATTAAAAAACAAAGCTACCATGCCCTATGGAAAGACCATCTAGCTGCCTGTGGGTGTGTGTCAAATCTGCCCTGTGCAGAAAGGTTTACAGCCCTCTGGAAAAGGGGCCTTTTCTGGTGAGTCAGGCATGGGGAGCCGGAGCAGTGCCAGGTCAGCACATCTGTGTGGGACACATAATCAGTTGGGTGCTCTAGTGTGTGACTCCTCATAAAATCCAGCGCTGGAACAGCTTACACTGCTCCCACCTCCACCCATCTCTTCTGCATCTCATTGGCATTTGAGAACATTAATTGACTCATTATTTAAATTCCTGTTCAAGGGAGGAAGCTGATTAAGGCAGGCAGATGCAGGATCTCCAGACGGCGTTGTTGTCCCGGCAGTTTACCTGAGTTATTACAATGCTTAGTAGGTAATAAGCAGGAGAACAGGGAATGAGGCCTGGGAAGGGGGGTCCTCACAGGATGGGCTTTAACCCCCAGTGACACAACCCTGGCCCTGCCCAGGCTCCAGCAGAACAGCCCAGACCATCTCAAACCCAACTCAGCAGCAGGGGCTGGTTCAAGACAACCAGACAAGTTCTTTCTACAAGAACTCTGTGACGCATTTTCAGCAGCTTTTGTACAATGAATTATTATTAAAACAGCACAACCTTCCGAACTGCTGTTAGCTAAAGATGGGCTTTGTATGACTTGATATTTACCCATTTTGACCTTTAATGCCTTTTATAGTAATTGTTGATCCAATAAAAATCTACAAGACTAATCTTGTCCTGGTAGAAATATGACTGCAAGCTTTTGCTAGACAGCCCCATGGCAGTCTGCTACTTAAAGTCCTGATTTTGTTTAACTTGTTCTTCCCCATGTAGAATTACAGAATGGTTTAAGTTGAAAGGACCTTGAAGATCATCTCATCCCAACTCCCTGCCATGGTCAGGGACATCTTCCACTATCCCAGGTTGCTCCAAGTCCCACCCAACTTGGCCTTGAACAGTTCCAGGGGTGGGGCATCCACAGCTTCTCTGGGCAACCTGTGCCAGGGCCTCATCACCCTCACAGTAAAATATTTCTTCCTAACATCTAATCTAAATCTAAACCTATTCTCTTTCTGTTTAAAGCCATTCCCCCTTGTCCTGTTACTGCATGCTCTTGTAAATAGTCTCTCTCTTTCCACATGTTGGCCCTCCCTGGTCTCTGATGAGTTGCACTGAACGATCTGCATGCACTACAGCTCTGCACGGCCAGGGAGAGGAGGAGGAGGAGCCCCTCCTTGCCTGGCTCTGGTGCAGTGTTCTTGCCTGTACTGAAAGCCCCACCGCTGGTGCCCTCACTTTCAGATGCACAATCACCAGCTTGAAGCAGGAAAATATCCCTGGCGGAAGTCTATTAGGAGTGACAAAGCAGACAATAACGCTTCCTTTGGTGCTGTTATGATCTGTCACATAAATACACTATTAAAGACTTGTTAAAAGGCAGATTACGTAAACATACATTAAGGTTCTTCTAAAAATGCAGATTATTGACCCTGGAACTGAACAACTACGCTGAAGCTGTTCAGAAACACACATGAACACTTGGAAGAGCCCCACATTACCAAGCCTGAAGTCCTGCAGCTTCTCCCACAGTGACTTTTGCAATGCTTGTAAATGTATCTCTGTGGAGAGCAGATACCTCTGCTTGCTTAGGAAACTGCTCTTCCACAACTTACAAGAAGAACAGGCCAATTCTATCAAAAGGTAGCATTAAAAAAAAACAACCAAAAAACAAGCTAACAATTGTTCACAAATCCAGACTGCACGTGGAGCCATTTCAGAACCTGATGGGTACACTGAATTTCCATGGAAACTCAACCACTCAAAATGTACATACACTTGTGAAGCCAGAAGTAGTCAGAATCTGCCAAGGTAGATTTTGCCTAGCAGAAGGGAGTTAAACACTGAAGAAAATTACTGTTTTTTCCCCCAGCATGGTCCAGACACTACACTAACCCAAAGCTCAATCTCTATCCACATCAACACCTCAGTTTCTCTCCCTGAGAAAATCCTGCCTCTAAATGTTCCCCAGCAGTGTGAGGATGCCAACTGGATGTGTGCTGGTACTAGTGTGGAAAACAGAGCCAACGACACTCCTCCAGAGAATCACAGCCCAGGGAACTCTTCTCAAAGAATCCTTTTTCCACTGTACTTAGAAGAATGCTTAGATCCTGAAGAGAGCTGGGAGAGAGATAGAGCAGGTTTCTCGGAGGAAACAAAAGCCAAAATTCCAGCTGAAGAGCTAGATCAGATTTCACTGCTGCCGTGGCAGAGAGCAGCTCTCCTGACAACAGATATATAGGACAGCTTAAAAAGTGTGATATGTGTGCCCTGGAAAAGGGGACAGACAGACAGCCTGATGTGGTAACAAACAAGAAACTTACCCGATTTAGCACAATATTTCAGAGGTGCTCAGTTTGCAATACCTGTTGCTGTTTGCAGCTTGAGATCTACGCCACCCTCCACCCTGTTCCACTGCTGGATCTTCACATCTGCTTTCCACATCTCCTCTCCCTCAGTGGCTGACCCATGGCTGGCCCTAAAATGGCCATGACTGACCCACAGCCTGCTGAGAGCCCCAGAATGGTGGGAACCAAACCACATACTGCTGAGCCCCAAAATGGCAGTGACTGACCCACAGCCTGCTGAGAGTCCCAAAATGGCCATGACTGACCCACAGCCTGCTGAGAGCCCCAAAATGGCAGTGACTGACCCACAGCCTGCTGAGAGCCCCTAAATGGCCATGACTGACCCACAGCCTGCTGAGAGCCCCTAAATGGCCGTAGCTGACCCACGGCCAGCCGAGAGTCCCAAAATGGCAGGAACCAACTCACAGCCTGCTAAGAGCCACATAATGGCAGCTACTGAGCCACAGCCTGCTGAAAGCCCCAAAATAGATGTATCTCTGTGAGTGTGTAAGAGGCAGACACAGAGGGAGAATAAAGTCAAGTTTCTGCTTGCAGGATTTCAGTAAATTTCATCAGGTATCCAAACACTTCTGGCCATAAAAGCTGATACCTGTGTATTGAATAAACACAGCAACTGGCACTTCCTACGGCTAAGAGACACGGCACTTGACATGTCCACTTGGCCTCAGCTTTTGGAAAGGTTGTTTGCAGGACTCCTCCAGCCCTCCCCAGCTTTGCCAGGTTTGCTGTGCTGACACTGAGGCAGGGGCTTGTGGGAATGGGAACAGCTCTGGGAGAGCAGGAGCAGCAGGAGTTAAGCACGAGTAGTGCTTTAGGGAGAATAAAAGCCGCTGTAAGAGGAGAGCTGGCTGCCTGACAAACACGTTCCAGCAAATATCATGATCTTTAAGGTCTGTTGCTTTACCAGTCAGCAGTAGCTGATAACAACAGACACCACAAGAGCGAGTGACTGAGGATAGAATAATCCCTGTGAAAACCCTGATTTACTTGCTCTCTCACAATGACCAAGCTGAACGCCCAACCCACGTGTCTGTGCCGCGGGAATGGGAAGACAGACACTCCCTGCCCAGCTGCCCCTCTGGGGGGGCACGGGGGGCCTAGGCTGGCTCCCCACCCCTGCTTTTACCCCCCTTTTGAAGCTCAGTGGAGAAGACCAGGATCTGCCAGCTCCCTGTTCTGCCTGGGGCTGGTGCTGATGAGCTGGGCAAAGGCTTCCCAGGCTCTGGTGCCAGGCAAACCGGTCCCTCCTGGTAGTGCCAGACCAGAGCCCTAGAGGCAGGAACAGAGAGCACGGCATGATGGCACTTGCCAGCTCACAGGCAGAACTAAGAAAAAAAAAATCAACTGTTTGCTTCAATCCATGACAAAAAATAGATTGTGCCATTCAAAACGTGACAGAACTAAGAAAATGCAGAGGAAAACGATGCTATAATTTTCTAATTTTTGTCCAGTCATACCCCTGGTAGATTCTTCTAAAAAGGAGATTTTACAGAAAGACAAAAAAAAAAAAGAAAAAGAAAAACCGTCAACCCCCAACTTGCTCCAACTACTTTTGTCGGAATTGATTAAACCCAAAGGAAAAGCAAGTCTGTTGTTAAGGGCACAT
The DNA here is from genome assembly GCA_008694505.1 of Cyanoderma ruficeps. Taxonomy (NCBI): domain Eukaryota; kingdom Metazoa; phylum Chordata; class Aves; order Passeriformes; family Timaliidae; genus Cyanoderma; species Cyanoderma ruficeps. The sequence goes on along the minus strand of VZDJ01000250.1, from coordinate 244,564 downwards.
AGCAAGTTAAATCCAGGTAAATGAGTGCTGTGATAAAGTCTGCACCATCTCGGGGGAATCTCTTTCTTTTAATTTGCCAAGACTGTGTCAAGGCAGCTCAAGGAGCAGTGGAAATCCCCAGGCCTACTTAGGCCAGGGAAGTACACATGCCTTAGGTACTGCTGCCCTTACTGCAGAGTATACCTTGAGCTACAAAGATTCTGTTTGTGGGGAACAACCTGCTGACAGCAGTATCTGGACCCTCTGCTTCTGCTGGGGAAAGACATTTCCTACAACTGCTCCTTTGCTGATAAAGGCAGACATTGGCCCTCAATTACTGCTCTGGACTGCCAATGTCCAGAGCCTAGGACTCCTCCTTTCTTCTCCACAGAGCTGGTGATATTAGTGTAGGTTTTCCTTCTGTTTTCAATTCTTTGTCCATGACAGATTTCACAGTAGGGAACAGTTCTGTGGCATATGGCCACTAAATTACTGAAACTTCAGAAACTTCTGTCCATGAGTTAATTTTAAAACTGAAGAAACAGAATTTTTTTTAAAAAAAACACTGCACTAGACCACATAAAATCCTTCCCTCTTTCCCTAGCCTTGGACACACTCTCCCCTGGGTTGCAGAACCAGCCCTGCCATGGCTGTCCCTGTACAAGGGTGTGAAGCATATATAATTGGCATAAAGTTCTGTAGGCACATCAAGACTAGGAAGGAACTGGAAAAAAAAAAAAAGAGAGGTCAAGAAAGGAAACTCACAGGTTTACCAATCCAAACCCACAGAATTACTGGAAAATCAGACAAACTAAAGCCACACATGTTTTGGGCATCTCCAGTTCTCCCTTTGCCCTGTGCCAGGATAGATTCTCCTCATCTTAGCCTGAACACGTTCCTTCTGGAGTGCATGAGACAGCTCTGTTGAAGCATGTGGTACAAGTAAATTGTGTCTTCAGGCTCTAGCCAAAATACTGTGAAAGATAAGATGTCTTGGGTTTGGGTTTTTTAACTTGATAAAGGAGGAACTGGGCAAACCTAACGATCCCCATGAAGGAGTTTGGGTGGGATTTCCTGTGAGGATACACCACCAGCAAGACAAAGCTCACAGGTGCAGAGGTGGTGAAAGCAGGAAGATACACCAACCCCACCCAGGCTGGGCACACGGGGCTTAAAATGGGCAGAGCCAAGAGCCCTTCCTTCCCAGCCTAGCTCATCAAACCACCAAGGCAACACAAGCACTGCAAGCCCAGTTGAAACCACTCTAAAGCCCCAACAGAACCTTCCTGCAACACAGGGAGCTCTTCTGCAAACCAGGACACTAGTGCTGCTCCCTACACCCTGATTGGATCTGGCACGGCCAAGGTTTCTCAGTGAGAAAATGTACAGCTCACTAATGCTGTTGACAGAAAGCCACACTCAGACCTTTTCAGAGGCTCTCAGGAGTTATTACCACAGATTAACTATGGCGGGAGCAAAAAGGTTTAAAGTCTTGTTTATAGTTAGCCCCTGGCTCTAAATTAGCAACTTCTCTCTGAAATGATCAATTGAGTCACAGGCGTTAATGAGTCAGGCTTAGCCAGGAGGGGTGAGGAAGGAGGGAGAAAGATCTGGAGCCACAATTTTGCAAAAAGGCAGTATGAAAATCTCAGTAATTTCTGAAGTCAAACTGTATTTTAATCAGTGCCTACCAAATCAGATGAAGAAGCTACACTGTGACTTTCCCAGCTGTAAAAAATTGAAGTCTGGTTTCACATTTGCATGATTTTGAAGGTCAAATGCCTGCTATCCAAGTCTTACTGATCCATATGGACTAGAAATGCCACAATATGCAATCATCATGAAGGCAGATTGTCTCCTGTAAATCTGTCCTTTTTGTAACACATTCCGAATGTACCGTATTGGATGGATTATAAATCCATTCAGGAAACGCAGACACTGCTGTACGGAGAGGCACCGGTTTGTGGGAGGGATATGCGGGATGTGGTGTGTGCATGGCTCTGGGAGCGGCAGGGACAGATGGCCCAGGCCTGCCCTCCCCAGAGTCAGCGGGAGCACTGCCATCCCCTGCACATGATGGAAGCTCGCATTTGGGCAGAAAGGGGCCTTTATTAGCACAAGGCTGAGTCAGTCTGCATCTAGGAATGAAAAACATTGGAAAAACAGGCAGGCAGGGCTGTGGGAGCCGTCCCCTGAAGGGAGCAGGCTGCTATTTGTCTCCCAGCTCCTTGCTGAACGGTCTGGGCGGCGCATGGGGCTGGGGAGAAGACGACTACAATACCCTGCTCCTCCATTCCTCGGGCAGGGGAAAGCACAGAAATGCTGCTTCACATGAAACCAACAGCCATCACTCCCAAGTTAGGGACTTTGGAACGACACGCCTTTTCCTCGGAGGGAAGGGCTGGGTGGTCCCTGCTCTCTCCTGCAGCCTCGGAGCACATGGCGCTTCCCTTTCTCCACTTCAACAGATCCCTTTACACGTTGCCATTTTTTCTTCCAGCACATGCAATTGAAAAGAGACATATGGAGACCAGCATGCAAACCCTGCAAACATTTCAGCTTTACTTCAAAACCAATGCTAATCCATTTTTTTAAACTTCTTTTTTCCCCCCCACTTCTGCTACCTCTGGAGCGAGTTCCCAAAATTCCGGGGGGTGGTTTAAGCCAACACAGCAATTCTCAGCAAGTGGCAGGGTGCCTGCCCACCAAACATTCTTCCTCTTGTCCTGTTTAATCACATGCAGACACAGGGTCACCCACAGCATTCCCACAAGAGCCTGGGAGCTGCTGGCACAGACCGCTGGGATCAGCACATCTGGAAAACCACGTCCTGACAGCAATCCACCCAGAGTTGCATCATACACCAGTTCCCCTTTATTTTTTTCTCGGTGTCAAGGAAAAGCCCTGTAGTACAAGCTGTGAAAATCCTGCTGCAAGCCTGTGCTGAGCATTACCTGGAAATGAGGCAGGCACGAGTTGAACAGACCTTTACAACAGAACGTGCATCTGCCAAGACAGAAATACCCGGCGAGCTTCTGGTGCTGGCAGCGTGTCAGGCACGCAAGCTGTCTGCGCAGCGGCTCCCGACGGGCCTCCCAGGCTCCGAGTGCGGCTCCGCGCCGGCCACGGGGCCCACGGGCCACACATTCCCTGTCCTGCCACCCGAGCGTGCACCGCACCGGCAGGGCTCCGGGAAACAGGAACCCTTCCAGGGCTTTCCGTGGAAACGCTCTGCAGCGGGCGCGGAGCTGCTTTTCCCCCTCTCCCTCTCTCTCTTTTTGTTCAGTTGCCTGGCATCCGCTAACCCACAAGCTGCTGTTTCCCTTTCCAAAGAAGCTCTGATGGGTGGAGGGCCAGGAAAAATTAGCCCAACTGATGAATGCAATCTCGACAGAAAATATGTTTTTTATCAGAGACCACATGTTGCCAACAGCAATTAAAGTAAAACTGGGAGATTTCATCGGATATAAGCCTGCATAAAAACCCCCCGGACCCACTGATCAGGTGTCTGTCAGCTCAAGAGGATTACTCGGGTGCTCCAGAGCCTGCTGCCACTGGGAAGGGCAGCCAGGGCCCGGGGAGGGTGCCAGGAATGCCCAGAGCAGCGTGTGTGCTCACTGGGAGCCGGCTGCCCACCCAGTGGTGTGGCTAGGACAGTGCTTCCAGGCCTCAGAGGGAAGCATTTGGAATGCCAGCCATGACGTGGCAGAACCTGGCTCCAAGGTGTACTTTATTTACTGGCTTTGCCTACAGCCCAAGGAACAAATGACCAGAGAGCATCAGAGCTCCAGATGATGAGGACTTCCCCTCATTAGTACCATTTGCACCATCTATGTCACGCTCCTGAACTGACAGAGGCTCGGCCTGTCAGCTGTGAGAGGAGCTGAATAAATCACCACAACTGGAAAAGCAGCAACGGGAGTAAACGGCTGCAGTATCCGAGTGTGTGCAGTATGTGCAGCAGGCAAGCCCTGAGAGACCTTGGTGGATGGATCCAGAGAAGGGAGAGCAGTGTGGATAATAAAGGACAAGGGGACGATGCAGTGAGTAAACAACAAGGAAGAGGGGTAGGGCAGGAGCAGGAGAGAATCAATGAGCACTTTTCTGGGAAGCTGAAACAAAGAGGATTTATTTTTTGACTGGATGAACCAGAGCTTGGATGAACAGCTCCTGGGACCTAACTACAAATCATTTTAAAAGCCTCTGTATGAATAGTTATCATCATGCCCTAACAAACCACTTAAACCAGACAAATCTGCTTTGGGTACATCATCACACCGAAGCACATGCCAAGGTCAGAGCTCTCTATTTCCATGAGTCATGGAAATAGTTTTAGTTTGTTTAGTTCTGGGTCAGAAGACTTTCAGATAAGAAAAACAAAGCAGGATTTTGGCACTATCCTGGGCTTAGGGGGAAGAAAGTTCATCAGTCCCAGGATTTCAGCCCAGATCGACTGTAGTAAAATTCTACAGTGACCAGAAACATCCATCAGAGAAGCCAGAAAAGTTTATTCTTCAGACTAGTATATGAGGTCATATAAGGAATTATGTCACTCTGCATACATGCAGAGATAACTACACTCACATATGCACAGATACACCCAAACTCAGCCAGTCAGGGTGACAGCCAGCTCAGGAGGTGTCTTGGACACAGACATCTGGGCAAGGTTTCTACAGCAGCACATCCCAGGGGCTGCAGCACAGGGCTGCAGGGACAAGTCCTTGGTGCAAACCAAACCCCAAAACTCTGCCAGGACACTATCCCAAAAACCAGCACCTCTCCCAGTGTCAGCACTGCCTCCACCTCACAATGTCGTCTTGTCACTTAGTGGAAGACTTATTAAAAGGATTAATACCATTAAAAGGCTGCCGTACCTTAGACCACAGTGTGGCTGTGTCAGAGCCAGGTCAGGGCTGCCACCAGAGCACCTGTCGTGCTCCTCCACAGGCAGAGCCACCGGAGCCAGGAATCTAAGGGGCCCTGCACCTTTCAGAGCACAGCTGGATATTAACATACGACAAAAAAATCCCCACATTGCTGCCTGTGAGCCCTGATTATCTGTGACCACCAGTGTCACAAGCGATGATTTCAGCACTGCTGCCATGATCTGCTCTCCCAGGCATGGGGCTGGAACCTGTGCCACAAAGCAGTGACGCTCTCACGGCTGCACTCATCCCCTCCAACAGTGACACCAAGTGACATCTGCATTTGGCCCATAAGCAGGGCAGTTCACCTGACACAGGGTGGCCCAATTACTGCTAAAGACCTTGTCGGTCTGATCCAGAGATGGCCCTGGATCCCAATACAGCTCCCATTTAAGAGTATTACAGAGAGATCAATCACCTGTCCAAAGGGAGCAGCACAAGGAGCTTGGCTGTCAGGAGAGGCTGCTCCTTGTGAGCGGTGCATCAGGCTCTGCCAGAAGAGTGGAAGTGACAAAGAGCCAGGCTCAGTGGCCAGCAGTGACCTCCAGTGAGAGCAGCAGCAGCAGCAGCAGCAGAGCCAGGGAGGCAGCAAGCGTGCCACGGGGAGTGCCAGAAGCGCAGGAGAAGCCCCGAAGCAAACAAAGCCTGCTCCTCCTGCCTGTGTGCAGGGAGTGCCACACCATCCTGGCCAGCCTGCGTTGCCAGGGCAAGTCTGGGCTACAGGGAGAAGGGGTACCACGTGCCATCCTGGTTCAGACATTGGTTGCTGCATCTGTTCAGGGGAAATACCGATACAGGGAAGCATCTCCTTTTGACCCCTGGTACCACCAGGAAGTAACTGTGTTTGCAACTAGACAGGAGCAGAATTTTGTCAGGTGTGTGGGCTATTTGCTGTGTAACACACAAAGGCAGGGAGAAGAAGCTCTGGTTTATGTAAGATAACTGCCTTGTTTCCTATAAAACAGCCAACCCCACGTGAACACAGGGCACCAACTGCTTGTGTTTCTAGAGAAAACAGAGAGCAAAAGGGTTAAAGAATATCTCTGTATGGTCAGATCTAATTTAGCATCGTGATGCTGATCTAGAAGGGCAACTGCAAAGTAAATTAATAGCATTTCTAAAAAAACCAAACAAACCACCATTTAGGAGTTGTCCATAGGAATGGGAACAGGGTACCCATACTGTGATGGAGATATCAAAATGATTACCCACAAAATGCTCATTTCTGACATGCCTGTAAAAGACATTCATTCAGAAAAACCCAGGAAAAGGACACAGAGATGAGTACCAAACAGCAGCAGTTGATTAAACCATTTCCTTTGATTCTAATAAGTCAGAAGTTCAGTGCTGATAAGTGTTACACAACTGTCAGGGACCCCAACATCTAGGAAAAAAATTCAGGAGAGACAGAAGCCCAATGTCCTCTGCCTCTGATGGAGCCCCTGGTCTGTGACCCTCAGGTGCATCCATGAATGCCAGAAGCATGACATTACAGCTGAGGGTGACACAGGCAGGGGGCCATGCAGCAAGGATGAGCTGCAGGATGAAGTCCACCCTCCATGGCAGGAGTAATTCCTTGCACTAGAAGTGAATTCAGCTCTGCCAAACATAATAGGAGCCAGTATGGGAACCAAAGGGAGCCAAGCTGAGAGGAAATTTAGAGTCTTTGTTATTAATTTGGGGACAGTGAAACCACGTAAGACAGGGAGAGCAATGTGCTGCTTCTTCCTATAACTCAGGGTTAGATGTTTGTTTTGCTGGAAAGACCTCTAAGAAGCTGGGGATGCTATACACTACTCTTCATTCTCCACATGCTCCCATGGCCTTTTCCCAGGCCTGGCTGGCCACCCAGTGCACTGTGACACCACTCCTTCCCACAGGGCTCCTGGGGGAAAGAATTAGGAATACAATGAAGTCCTGGGGGAAAATCTTTTCAGGGAGCTAAGCTGTGGCTCCTATGTGAGGATGCAGTGCCCAGCAGGCTGGACCAGCAGCACTGACATCAGTGCAGCCAGGCTGATCTGTATGTGAAGACAATTTGGGCTGCATTTTACACACAGCCTTCAAATACCTCGCAGTGAAAACATTTTTAAAAGGAGAAAAGCCATGTGGAAATAGCCACCGGCCTCCATCCATAACAGAAGCCATGACATTAGTCTGAAGAGCAATATCTGGTGCACACAAAGAAATGGTCCTGAAGAAATGAATTTGGAATACCAAACAATTTCTGTCCTTTTTTTCCCCGTCCTATGTTTATCTAAGTGTTTTATCTAAGCTCTGTCCTGGGCCTCTTCACACACAATCCATATCCACTTCCCAAAAGATCTTAGACAACTTGGAATAATGATTCCAGGATGCTCTGGCTTCATGGGACTCTGCAGCAGATCTGGGTGTTCTCAGGTGTCATGGAAGCACTCCACAGGTAGAGACTGGAGCCAGGACTGCCCATGTGGTCTGGGATGCTTTGGGCGCTCTGGCAGCCTCTGCCCATCCCTGTACAGCTCAACTCCAATTACAACCTCATTCCACTTAACGGGGCCTTGATGGCAATTTCATTACTCAAAAAGTCACATTTATTAGTCCATTGTAATGTGTTGTGATTGTAACTCTAATGTTAATATGAAGAAGTTTAACCTCATTCCATTTTCCATACAGTTAAAAACCTGGTTACAATGATCATAAATCAGGGTTTCAAATGTCATAAAAGCAGAGTTGCAGCTCTACACTATGCGTATCTTTTTTTAATCTTTGCATTTCATATTAATCTCAGATCCAGTATTTCACAACTCCACTTACAACCCACATTTTATTTAGATTATCATTATGATAGCAGAAAAAATTCCTCACCCTGCATATAATTTGCATGATTTAGGTAGACTGTGTTTTCAATTACATTAATAACCTAAAATGAGGCAGACTGATTAGAACCCTTTCTCTCACTTAGAACGAATATTTTCATTAGTGGTGCCTTTGGAGATGCCCCTCCTTCTTCAGCATTCCACACACACACACAACCTCCCCACACACACCATGATGGATACTGTAAGGCAAATGCTCCCTAACTTTGGTGCCAAGGGATCCTGCTCTTCATGGAAAGCCAGAGACAGAATGGAAAGACCCTAAAGAACGACCCTGCAGCTAGGCTGGAACTCTTCATCTCATCTCTTCCTTTCAAGGGCAGATCATTTCAATTTTTTCCTTAACTATTTTCAGAGATGCTGCTTAGAAAATAACTAGTTTTGTCCCGAAGGCATTTCAGTGCAAAGACAGAAGGTCTGGATCCAGAGTGCCTTCACCATTCCTTGGGTTGGCTTCTTTCCCGATAACCCACAGATTTTAACAACAAAAAACATGTACTAATCACGCCAAAAAGTTCAGGTTTGAGCAGAGACAAGAGGAACCTCAGCTTCAGTCTACAGAGGAATGATGGCCCTGGAGGTTGTGCCTCACTGATGTTATAACCTCAATACTAAGCCTACCCACCACTACATGAATGACGGCCATAATGCCGTGCCATGCCAAGAAAGAAAGAAGGGATCGTCTCGGAAACCTTTTCAGTTTGGTCTTTGCGATCTCAAGGTGAGCTGGAGAGTAGAAAAGATGGCCCACAGTAAGCACCTGTTATTCACAATATTCTTTTTCCATCAGTTCAAAGCCTCTGCAAAGCCCCGAGGCAGACACCAAGAGAAGGAGTGTTCCAGTCCTTGGCTCCCAAAGCCAGAGCCACCAGAGCTCCATGTGGTGCCGACTCACAGTCCCCACTGCCAGAGGAGAAAGCAGGAGGAAGGAAATGCTGCTCTGGAGACCACAGAAGGGGAGAGAAGATGGGCCCATTCTCCTGCTGCAAGCACCCCACAGGCTGCGAATTTGGATTACAGGCAAAAATGGATGTGTTTTTTTAAGCACTTTGCATCTTGGGCAAGGTTTTCCTTTAAAAGGGCTCCCCTTGCAGACCCAGAGATGGACTGACAGACCTGTCACCGCCAGGCTCCCTTGCACCCCTGGAGAAGGGCTGACAGGGCTGTCAGAGCCAGAGGTGCAATGCTGTGCTCTGCTCCCAGCCACTCCAGCTGCCGTGGGGCCATGGTCAGACCCGGAGCCCCGAATGGAGCCGCTGGAACGTGAGGGGATGGGCCTGCAGAGTCATGTCTTGTTCCTGGCACCGCCACTGCCAGCAAACCCATCTCTGCCTTTTCATCCTGCCCAGGGAGGGCAATGCAGCTCCTTAAATATTTTAAGTCCAGGGGCAGTGAGGAGGAACAGCCAGGAAGGAAAAGCACCTCAGCCCACTGCCTTGTCAAATGTGGATGCTGGCACACTCCCACAAAATGCCTGACGGGTCTGAGCCTGAGGCAAAAAGCTCTGCCCAGCCCCCATGGCAGCTGTTTATCTGCTCCATAGATGTGGGAGGACTGCTATTCCTGCCTCCACAACCCTCCACTCCATTGCCAAGGGGAGCCTTGGCTGGGAATTGGACTCCAAAACGCATGCAGCACAAACCCGGCGGCATCTGTCTGTGCTCTGGAAAGAGACTTCTGAGAGCAGGGACCTCCCAGCCCTCCTGTCCCATTCAGACATTTGTTCCCTTTCTCCATCCCTCCCTCTAGCACTCCTGGGATCCATCCTGCCTCCACCCTGCACAGGCAGTGATGTTGCAATAGGGATGGAGAAATAGAGACCTTTTATGAAACAATTCAGTTCCCTTCCCCCAACCCTCATCCCTCTTCATGAGTTTTCAAGGCAGCAGCAGCACCTGCTTCCAGAACAGCCTGACTTTGCTCTGTCTCAGGGTTTGCCCAATGCCTTAGACCACCTCCTCTACATCACTCACACACCCACAATGTTACCTGGACAAATAAAACAAGGAACCTCCTTCCCTCAGCCGAATTTCTTCCTGCAGCTTCAGCTCAGAGGGTTTGCACTGCCTGCTCTTGGCTGTGTCCTCCCCCAAAATCCCACCCAGCCACAGCACTGCACAGGCCAGGCCTGTCCCTCAGCCCCTTCCACCTGCCACTCTTCCTCCCAGGCCTCAAGTCCCTCTCCAGTTTGGGTCTCCAGTGAAGGGTATCTGAGCCCTTCTCAAAGGTTCCCCCACACCACTCCAGCACAGAGGTAGAGTGGAGCACGGAGCCCAGCTCCAGCTGTACAGAAACAGACAGTTCTGAAATGCCCTCTGACAGCAGGCACCTCCAACAGATTTGTTGGGTTTGTGACAATCCTGCCAACAAATACCGTGGTGCGTGGAATAAAACACCAACAGCCCATGAACCGTGCTCTGTTTGTGCTGACTAAACATTTTCTCCTGCATCAGGCAGAGTGCACCTGGGAAATGTGCTGAGCCATCAGCCTACAGACACTAGAGAGATGACAAACCAGAGCTGCTGATTCCTTCCCACAGCTGACACGACTCCAGGGACACCACAGGCCCATGAAATGGTCTGACAGAGCTGTCCTTACCAAGATGCCACCACTGGTACCACTACTCATAGGCACTATATTGGGAAGTATATAAATATTCCTTCCATTTATTCAGAAGGAATTTTATCCTGCTCAAGAAAGCACCTTCACCCCAACAGGCACAGCACAGAGTGGGGGGACGATCATGGGCCAGTGTTTGAACTTAAACTTGATCTAGTGCTTCCACCTATGTTGTAGATCAGCTTTCTTAAAAATCCTTCTGTCATATAATGTTATGAGGAGGGAAGGGGAAAAAAACCAAATACTCTCTGGGGACTGCTGGTGCCACTAGCGGAGAACCCCCTCACTCCTGCCAGCCCACCAGTGCAACCCAGGCCTTCCCTTCCCTGCTCACACACACTGACATGGATCTAGATGCATGATGCAGTCATTCCTCATTGTTCTTAAACCAACCATAATATCAGATGATATCAAAACACAAGGGCTTGGAGGACTTCAACCCACTCAGCAGGAAAAGGGGTATCCAAATGCTGTGTGCTTACAGATATTTCACACCTTGGACTACCAGAGCTGCCTTCAACATTCCCTGTCATTGCTAAGTCTTGGACTTTGCTTATTTTTATGTCCCAATTATACTCTCATTTGCATTTCTACAGTGGCTACTACTTAGTAACAACGTCAGAGGTACTGAGGAGCAGGAATCCAAGCTCAGCACACATTGAACCAGACTCCAATGACAAGACAGGCAGAATTAAGCAGCATGCAATAAATGTCCTCTTCACAAATCCTTGCCAGTGAGCCTGGCCAGGTTCTAATTCCACAGAGGGTACAGGCACTGGGCATAAGCCTTCAGGTTACAAGGACCGTGCCCCAAAGCAGTTGTTCCAGCCCTCTGGCACGGCTTGTGCCTGGGGTGTTTGAGAGATGCCCTGACACTCTGCTGTTAACAGACAGGGTGCAGACAGCAGTGCTTTCTTCCCCCATTTCCTTCCCAACACAAATGGTGTCTGTGACACACAGGATAATGAGGGAACAAAGAGCTGGAGGGCAATAAAGGGCCAGCCGGTGGCGAGTTCTCTCCAACTAATGTCAGCGAGTTAAATGTATCCCTACAACCCCACCCCTGACTTCTGAGACTCAATTGCCCTGGGGAACACTCAGCTGTCAGTGTTCAGGTTAGCTGCTGTGCACATCTCCAGCCTTTGCTCAAAGCTCCATAAATGAAGAGACTGAATTTTTGATAAAATCATAAAATCACAGCCAGACTCTTTCCCTCAAGCCAGAAATCCCCTTTTGGTTGCCATATCATGGCTCTCACTCTAAGATCAGATGTGATACTTAGGAGCCCTGCACGTAGGCATAAAACAATGTAAAATAAAAAACAAAGAAATAAACTTTTTAAGCATCATAGAGGAAACAGCTCCAGCAAACCCTATCCCTGTGTGGGCTGGGAATGTCAGTTCTGGAAGACTTGCTGGGTTACCCAGACACAACTCATTCAGCTACTCAGCTGCTTATCAACACGAGTCCTTTCTTCACACAAGAAGGACGAGCTGCTACCACCTACATTCCACTGCCCCAGCCTACGATGTGGAGAGTCCACAAGGCTTGTATCTTCTCTCACAGTCCATTTTTGATCCATACCAAGTAACTGCAGCACAAAAAGTCCATTTTCCATCCAGCACTGTATACCCAAGGTAAAACACCTGTCAGCAGGCTATTAGCAAGGCAAAGGAACAGGGTTACTAGAAAGCAAACTTGTGCTTACAAGTGGAGAAGGGAAAGAGACTTACTGCAGGTTCAGCACCCTCTGGACTCCGGCTGGCTCCAGCCTGGAAATGCAGCAGAGGAGAAACCCAAAGAACTGCTCCAGTGCCAACTGCTAAGGAAGGAAATTTCCTTTTCTCCTTCCTCACAACAGTGTGCAGTAAACTCGCTGCAGCTCTTTGTCCTTGAAGGCCAACATCAGAAGGGAAGGCAACTTTAAAGAGAAGTTATTCCCCCAAGTTCACAGCTGATATTCTTTTCTTATTTAGGAGAGTCTCTGGGGACAGGATTGTACCAACAGAACTGGGGTAGGACAAGGTAAAGGTGGGGCCTTGTGCTCTCCATTACTGGATTTTGGTGGGGGGCCACGGGAACTGACACGCTTTGTACTCACCAAGTAAGTAAATGTATCAACTCCAACACAGCCAAGAAAACACGAACTAGACAAGATATAGAGGCCCTCACCATCTTGTCACCCTCCAAATGGGAGAAACGCAGTTAACAGCACTAGAGAAATGTTTCCTATTTAATTTTATTAACTGATTGACATGAATTAATGCATTGGGATATTTGATTGTGTCATAAAATGTGTATATGAACATCATGATTCAATTTAATGTACCCATTACTGCTTGATGTGCCATTATATTAGACTAAATTAAAAGAATTTTATGGAAAAAAAATTACAATTAAAGACTCAAAATTGATTACATTCATAACTTAGAGGATATTCACTTCTATTCATGTTTTGAATAATGACAATAAAAGAACCAGAAAACAACACAGACCATGGCAAGATGGACAAAATAAAGTGTGGCAGAGATAAACAGAACAAATGGAATGAGGGGTCCATAAAACCCCACCTTCCCAGAGGCTGGGAACATCTGCATACAAATCATCAACACAGCAACAGTGTCTTCCAGGGCAGCAGGAATTTTGTCAAGACCTCAGCGCAGCCCAGCTAAAGGAACACAGTGGCTGACACGTTTCCCAAGCTCTCCTGGAGGATCTCTGCTGAGTTTGCCCCGTGTGCACAGTGTCCCTGGCCCACAGACAGTGTTTAACCATGCTGTACCACTCAAGTGCTGGGTGTCTGTTCATCTGCTCCGTAAGGCTGAGCAGGGCTCTGTACCCACCCAGAAGTGTTGGTAGGTGAGACCATCTCAGCTTTTCACACGTCCTTGTGCTGCCAGGCAAAGGGACCCACATCACTCCACGTCACTCCATTTCAGCCATGGCACAGACACAGGGTACAACATTTCAGCCCAGTAACTCAGCACTGTCTTAGGGATCTAAGCAGGAAAAAGGGACAGGAATTCCCAAAGGGAAATGACTCTGCCAGAGGACTAAAATCAGCCATGGGCAACACTTCCTGGCTGGGGCTATCTAAACTTCCCCTTTTTTCTCTGGACATGAGAATGGTACTATGAAACCCCGAAAAATCTTCCCAGCATACACAGAAGTGACTCTGTAAAATGGGTTTGGACTCCAGACAAACCAGAATTATGATTTAACTGGTACAACTGAAGTCCAGCCTGAGTCACGCCTCGCCTTCTGTGGACAGGAGACTCTGAGCAAGAACTGGGCTCGTTCCTCAGCAGTGAGAAGATAAAGAACATCTCATTTTCCAGTAAATCAATACCCCAGATTATCCCACAAAATGACCAGCATTCTAGGACCCACAGCTCTTTTTCTCTTGGGCTCTTTTTCTCTTTCTGTCTGGGCATCAGACACCAGAGTTGGAAACACAGTTGGACTTGTGGAGACGTGCACGAGTAAGTGGTGAGGGCCTTGCAGAATATCCGCTTGAAGACATGCCAGCAAGTAAATTGTTAGAGAAAAAAAGTACAACGCATGTCAGGTTTTTTAATTACATGTCTATTTTCCCAACAAAGAAGTGCAATTAAAGTTAATCATGTCTATTATATTACACAATGCCTCCCTTCCTAATGGAACCAGGCCTGCATGAAGGAAAAGCACATTAACACACAAACCCTGTTCGTACATAAGGATATTCTGCACCCCAAACACACTCGGATTACAGCCATGCTCAATTACACACCATCCACTCCAGCACACCGCTCCACCAGTGCCTCGGTGAGCGGCAAGAGGGGGGAGCAGGGCTCACTTCCAAACCCCAGCATCCCCAAAGGTGTTCTGGACGTGCCCACAAGTCCTGGGAGCACACAGGGGGGTCCTTCCCCCTGCCCACCATGCACGGCCCCAGCCCTGAGCAGGTACCCTGCAGGGCTCTGGCAGCCTCAGTGTCAGGCAGGCAATGCACAGGCTGAGGAGCAGCAGCAAAGCTCAGAGCCCTCTATCATCAGCGAGCCAGCAGAGTCTGATGGAATCTGAGGGACACCCAGTTAGCAGGATAAATTTTGCTCTCTGGTGTCAATCCAGAGTAGTGCAGTTCATTATGGGATTTAATCCCTGTTACAGCAGGTGTAAATAACAGCAATTTGACTTTTCCCCCCCAGCAATTACAGAAATAATATTTCCTGCTTCAGTCTCATTTTATAGCCTTCTGTGGCTGCTGCCATCTCTGTCCAACTCTGCCTTTACACACACGTGGTGCCTGAAAGAAGCACTCAGCAGCTGGGAGGAAGGAGGCAGCTCTCAGAACCGGCAGAGCCAAAGCTGGTGCCCATCCACCTCTGTATCCACAGTCGTGGCTGTTCTTGGAGAATCCCGGGGCAGCTCCCACACCCTACAGTGCCCAGCAAGAGCAGGGCAGCTGCGGGCAGCTCTGCAGCAGGCACTGCTGCCCGGGATGGAGGATACTTCAAGAGAAACAACATCGATGGCGGCGCTGAGCCCTGCAGGCAGATACCACCTGGAGATGTGCACGCCCTGCTCCCTGGCTGCTGAGGGTTTGGCCTCCTGGCAAAGAGCAAAAGAGCTCAAGATGGACATAAGCGTGAGGAATGCCAGTGCACATTCCCACGCAGTTTCCAGGTACTTTTGGCAAAGCCCCATTCCAGCAGCTCCTTGGATGCTGCAGAGCACTGCCCCTGCATTTCCAGCACCAATCCAGCCACTGGAAGAGGCTGAGATCGATACACCATGCAGCACAATGGCTACAAAAGCCTGCTGAGTCCCACAGCTTAGCCCTCAGGCAACTCTTCCTGGCAACTGATCCCAGTCCTTGGTTCCCAAGGTTTTCTTTTAATTTTACTTGGGTGGCTTGGCTGCATTTCTTTCAGGTTGGCAAACCTGAGTAAATCCAGTGGAGCACTGACAGCTCAAACTGCTTTTGCTGTGCTGATGAACCAGCTTGGACAAAACCCTGAAGAAGCAAATAATTTGCAGAGAAAAAGTTTTAATTTCAGCCAAGTCAAAGCGAATAACCAGTGCAGGGCATCATTAACAAAGCTGTCTGAATGTAATTTAGTCTTCAAAACAGCAATTCCTAAAAAAACTGCTTTGATACAAGGCAAAGAGAAGGGGAGGAAAGGAGGAATCCAAATTCAGTAATTTTTTTGGTGAGCACCTCCAATAGCAATCACTCTCCCTTTTGCTCAACCTAAACCGGACTTTTAGATATTTGCATATTTAATTTTCTTTGCTTTAAATAGAGCCTCTGCAGCTGGCTGAGAGGGGATTTAGATGGTGGAAGTGTCCACCTGGACAAGGATTTCCCCGTAAGGGACAGGAAATTCAGCAGACGGTGTCATGAGTGGAACTGAACCCAAGACTGATTATTAAAATCACACATCAACTCTTCAGAAGCTGCTTCATCCCATCAAAATGTACATGCTGATCTGAACCAGCACTTGAAATTCCAGCTGCAGAATGCTCACTATTATTGAAGAAGAAATGAAGTGTTTTATGAGACTACTTTCAGAAAATCAAAAGACCATGAAAGAAAAAACATACAATAGGATGCTGCAGTTGCCAGCTGTTGTCAAAAAGCTATATTCAAAGGAAAAACAGAAATTTAAAAATCACTTGGTGGCTATAGCTGGTACATACAGTTGGGCTTACTGAAATAATTTTTAGCTACACAACTAATCTACATATAAAATCCCTCCACACAGTGCACATTACCAGGCTGAGGAGAGACTAAGCACAAGACAACCGTTCTGCAAAAAGCCAAAATGATAGAGTGTCATTTAGTCAGAGTTCCTCAACAGGCAAGGGGTAACAGAAACTAATGACCAAACATGACCCAACTGGTGTAAATTGAGTCAGAAAAATAAACACACAAATATACAAGCCTCTGGAATGGAAGGAGCTATGCCAACAGGAGCCGCAGCTCTCACGGGTTTTTCCTGAGGAGCCTGTTTGATGCAGCCCTTCCAGCACACCTGCCCACATCCCTGAGGAACACTCAACCCAGTCAGTGGCATTCCCTGGCAGAGACAGCTCCATGCAGTGCATGTCATGTTTCGGACAGGGCAAGAACATAAAAACAGATGATTTTAACCATCTCAGTGAATTTTAGTGAACTAGGACCAGGAAGCTGGAACCAGCCCCTATTCCCCTCTTCCTTACCTCTGCTCAGTTCCATTCAGCTGCTGTTTGGATTAATTTTTCAAACTTGCTTCTAGCCTTTAATCATAGTTCCTGCAGGGATACACTGACAGCACCAGTGACTCTGAAGGAATGATTTCACCGGAATTATTTGTTTCCAGAGGAAGTGGATGTGGCAGGCTGCTCTGTCCTAGCCAGCCAAGAGGCCCAGCTCCCAAAGCTGGGAGGCCTTGGGCTCAACATGCACTCTGTAATGCTCAGGAATTCCAGATGGGAGAAGAGGGCCACCCACTTTCCGAACAGCCTCCGTGGCACTTAGCATCCAGCTTTTGTCCTGTGTTTATCAACCCCAGCCCTTCTTGATGCTCTAACACACCTTGGCATTTCCCGGGTGGAAATCAGAAGGCCTCAGTTCTCTTTGTCAGTCCCCTTGTTATACTGAGAGGAACAAACAACCCCTCCATAGTCCTGCCAGCGGTGCTGCACTGCAAAATGATATGGCAAATAAAAGTACTTCCCATTCACCACAAGGAATAAAGGTCAAAGCTCCAAGTGATACACTCAGAAACAACTTGTAGGGGATGGGCAGCTGCTCTCCAAGGCAGAAAATGACACCTTGCTGGGAGCAGAAATCTTCCCCCCATGGCCCTCCTCATCTCGGTGGCCCTGTCCTGCCCCAGAACACTACAGGGCCCCTGTCAGGAAGGGCCACAAATGACACCCCTTGCCAGCAGCTCCCTCCAAGTGATGGAAAAATGAGGTCAGGCTGGCAAGATGGAGCCACATGACTCGCACAGCCACTCCTGGAATAGCGGGAGCTCCCCTGGCACCATTCCCCACACTGCTTCTCTACTTACGGGTTCACTGATAAGCAGTAACAGCTTATAGCCAATGAGTAGGTATTTAAGGAATACAGCTTCATACAGAAAAGTCTTGTAGGATGCAACACAGGGGAGCAGCTAGGCAGCTCAAGGATTCTTTTCCCAAAATGCCATACCTCAACCTGTGTGCCAATTCTTACCCGAAATCATTGGAGGATTTTCTCTGGAAATTCCTCAAGTATGATGAATGCCAGTAGGTGGGACTCCAAGGCCAAAGGAAGAGCTGCTGTTCCTGAGGTGCCCAGCCCAAGGCCTGGCCCCCTGAGCCCTCCAGGAACATGGCAGGTGACAACAGCATGGGCTCATCAGCTCAGCTATTGTCTCTCGTTAGCTTAACCAAACTCCAAACTCCGTGCGGAGCGCCTTTCCCCCTCAAGTTATTAAAGGGTAGATTTCTTTTAATTAAACTCATTTACATGACTAAATTAGATTTAATTACTCCCATTCATTTTTCTAATACCTCTCTTTGATTGGAGAAAGGCAACTTTTCTAATTGCTCCAAACAGGACTGGGTGGCTCTGCCCTCAGTCGAGCTGGCACAAGGAAACCCCAGCTCTACAACACATAGAGGAGGGCCCAGTGCAGATTTTGGGTATAAACAAGCTGGACAGCTTTTCCTACCACACATATACTGTGTGGTTTATTTACTTTATCACCGTAAAACCTAACATTTGTGGCATGATTCAAAGCAAGAGAAAACCCACTAAAATTTCTTTTTGAGTACCTTTTATTTATTTACTCAAGAGAAATGCAGGAAGACATTTCAACTTGCTTCCCCTCTTGTACTTTTGAAATTTGGGGGGGAAAGTTGGAAATTTTGAAACTGAGGGCTCAAGACATTTTTAATAAGTCCCTCAGCCAGACAGCCCACTGATGTAATTATCAATTTTCTTAACGGCAGCATCCAGCAGTTCCGCATTTTTACAATTTTAGACTTAATATGCATGAAGCTGCTGCCTAAGTTATCCACCAAGCCAAAGTATCAAGCTTCCCAGTAGGCCAGAAGTTGCCATATTGAACTCTGTGGGACAGTCTGGCACACCCCAACTCCCCTCATTTCATCTTACCAGGCATTGCCTCATGTTGCTCCAGTTCAGTGATGCTCAAGCACAAGAAATTCCACGCATAACTCACAATATGCCGAGTTTCCAGACACCTGCACACGTGGCTCAGTGATTTCCCTCACACCAGCTGCAGTGTTGCCTGGGAGCCAGGCTGGACACAATCTCCAGAGCACATAAAAGCTCCACCAAAACCACACAGCCACAGCAGGAACACTGGGCTTTTGTCTTATATACTCCTGTTTTTTCCCAGGTAAGCCAGCCTTCACCCACCCCAGAGGCCTTGTGCCTCAAGAAGGCCGACTGCAGCCCGCAGCTGCCAACAGCAGACCTGAGCTTTGTGTGAAGTACGAGAATGAACACCTCTACTCCAACATTCCCAAAGGTACTGCTTGCAGAAGAGCCATTGTGCCACCCAGAGCCGAGCTGGTGACCTGTTTGGGTGGAATGGTCCCCGGCCTCTGCCAGAGCTGTCCGGGTGCACTGCGCTCTGCACAACCCTTCCTCCTTCAGCCGAGGTGAACGCACGGCATTTATCCAAGACAAACGCAAATCTCTATACTATTTGGCACCAGTTCCTTTCATTAGATACAATTTTCTGCCCCCTTTCTCAACATGTAACTAGTATTTATCCAACCACACATGATGTGTGGCCTAATTATCACTCTAATATTTTTCCGAAAAAAAATAAATGAATGCAATTAACAAGGAACTAAGAAACCATCCCCCCCACCCCTTGCTATTTTTGTAGGGTTTTAAATCAGGTTCAGTAGTAATCACAGTGGTTTGGTTGGAATCAGACACGGTATTTGGATTCTTTGCCAGCACTTCACAGATTCTGAAATTCACAGAATATTTCAAAATCAAAACCTCACCACTTCTGTGGTCATATCTTCTCTTCACCTCTCAAATCAGCCTAGTATCTTCACAGAGTCTTCATTTAAAAAAGCTTTGAGTAAACAGTGTCATCAAAAACCCAGCTGAAATATGTACTTTTCATAGGATAAGTTATCTGACCCCAGCATAGGGCAAATGAAATCCAGGCCCAAACCCGAAAATTACCAGCATGCCTTATACCATTAGGTTTCAGCACTCTGTTTCAGCAGCTTTTATCAAAGATTTGAGAAGACTTTTCAGCTGCAGGAGATGGATCTCCAGAAAAAAAAAAACAACCAAAAAACCAACCCTCTGCTTTTCCAGCCAGGTGAAACAGAGCCACCAGGGCCTGGGGCAACTGCATTCCTGGCTCAGAAGTGTCACTAAATGCAATTAATCGAAATGAATACTTAAGGAAGGAAAAGTCTGAAGGAAAAAACTGTGCCTCCTGCTATTAACCCCTCACCTGTTACCTGTCACCATAGCGACCCACCACCCTCTTGGCTCAGGATTTTGTAAGCAGCTCTGAAGCATCTCCTTCCTCTTCATCCAACAGACCCACCACTGAGCTCTGATTTCAGGAATTTCCAGACAATAAGCAGGCTGTAATTACATGCTTATGCAAAGTTATACTGTCACATTTAGGAAATCACTTGAGAACACGGTTAATTCCAGGAATATCATGTCCTTATTTTTCAAATCCTGCGTGGGAGAAACAGCTTTTGGTTCTGTTTGCATACTAAAAACTCTACGTGCAGTCACACAACAGGTTGCTCGGTTCTTAGAAAAATAAGGGTCAGATGCATCCATCAGTCTGAGGGGCTGTTCTGACTGCAGCACAAGTACCGTAATTCCCCCAAATTCAAGGTGATGTGAGTAGGCCCTGAGTGTTGAATAAACAGGGAGAAAAGCATGTGTGGGGGTTGTATGGGTGTTTTTGTTGGATTCTGTGTTGCTTTATTGGTTTCTTGGGGGTGGGGGAGTAGTCAACATCAAGTAAACATCTTGGCATTGCCTGTCAAGGAACACCTGAATGACCTAGTGTGCGACACAAATGACCCCAGGTAGGCCAGCTCTGTGTTAGGGAACAGGGAGATTTGGGAAATGGAAGTGTCTCCATGATTGGGGTACTGGGCTTGAAAACTTCACTTAAATCATGCCCCCAACAAATGCTTTTGCTGTCGAGTAAGGAAAAAAGAAAAAAGTGCTGTTTAAAATGTTTGATAATCTGACAAGGCCATAAGGCTTAATGGAATCAATGATTACACACAGATGGATGATTAACTCTCGAGGTTTAATGTTAAAAAAAGAGTGCTGGATTGCTACTTAATGGAATTACACTGCCCATATGGAAAAGAACTATAGCCTGCCTATACCCAGAATTAGGGAACAGGTGGTCGATCTGGGCAGGACTGCTTGGAATGCACAAAAGCGTGCTGAACTTGTAAGTGCCAGAAAAAAAGAAAAAAAAAATTCTTCCAAAGTGTGTTAACTTTTCTTCTCTCAGAATTGTAAATGGCAGAACTGAAGGCAGGGATCCTCCCAGCCTCAGCCGCCCCGTTTGCTGCAGCTGCTGAGCACAGCACGGTGTGAGTGAGGGACGCTGCCAGACCCACACAGACAGTGGGAGTCAGGAACAGCTGGCCCTGACACTGGAATCTGCCGTGCCCAGCCCAGAGCTAGGTGAGCTCTGCTGCCTCCCCAAGGGCTCTAAGAAGCTTCCCATTCCCATGGCAAAGGATCCCCACAGAACGGGTTTTGGCTGCTGCAGTCCATCCCACTCTCCCTGGCTATTCCTTACTTGGGGAAGACCCTGAGGCCACTGCTGTAGGACAGCATGCTTGGGTTTGTTGTGGTGCCACATTGAAGAACTGCCTCTGTTTCTGGAAGGAATCCTTGCTGATGCCATTCTCAGAACAACGAGCCCTCATTTACCCTCCAGAAGGCGCTGAAAAGTGAACTCTCTCACAGCCTTTGCTGGCTGGGGGCCCTTGAGCCTGCCAGACACTCCTACTGCAGGACCTTCATGGTGTCCCATTTAGAGAATCTTCCAAACACTCTGAGACTGTTCACAGGATGCAGTCATGAGCAAGGTTAAAGCAATCCTCTACACATGCCAAACCTGAGGTCACAATCCTGAAAAGGATGACCTTTATCCCAGCTTCCAGAGCAGGAATTGTACACACAGGTAAAACTCTCCTCCAGGATGAAAAGCGTTCTGTACAAGCAAAGCAGGATCACAAACAGCTTCTGCCCACAAGCCTCTGAAGGTGATCTAGCAG
Organism: Cyanoderma ruficeps; assembly: GCA_008694505.1. Taxonomy (NCBI): domain Eukaryota; kingdom Metazoa; phylum Chordata; class Aves; order Passeriformes; family Timaliidae; genus Cyanoderma; species Cyanoderma ruficeps. The sequence goes on along the minus strand of VZDJ01000250.1, from coordinate 222,899 downwards.
GAAATCTGACCTAGCTTTGTAGGAGAGCAGCTCCTTTAGAATGGAGACAGGACTGGTGCTCGGGAAAATCCAAAGCTAACAGATTACAAGACCCATTTCCAAGGCAAGTTTGGTACCCAAACATCCATAATCTTCCTGAACTGAATGAAAGTCACCAGTGCACGTCCATGATAAACACAGACCATTAAACAGGCACAGCTATCCAGAAGGATCCCTTATTCTACACTAAGAATAGCCTGCTGGCATCGTTCAAACAATTTCTAAAGTGACATCAACTGGATTGCAAAGAAAGTATTTTTCAGTGAAAATAACATACTCCAGAAGATAATGTTCCTAGAGGGCACTTGAAATTCACACCTCATCCTGGTGAAACAGTTCCATATGGAAATACCCAAGTCACACACAGGCTCTGCAAACCTAGTCAGTAGGAAATTAGGTGGTCTATGGATCAGGCTAGAGACCTAAACTCATTGAAATTTGAGATTTGATATGCAGGGTTCACTTGACTAGAGCTGAGTTGCGACATGGGGTCCCAGAGCCTCTTCCTCTGCCAGTGGCAGGGGTCCCTCACCTTTCCTGCCCCAGCAGTGACCCAGCCAGCCTGGCTGCCCACAGAGGTGAGCTGTCCAGCCTTGCACACTGTACACAGGACCCATTCCAGAGAGGAAGAGCTCTTGCTTCTTCCTCCTAAGTGCAAACGCTCATAGGACCAGTTGTCAGAAATGACCACTCAAAATGTACTGAGGGTTTTTTTTCCCCCATATAATTTATTCATGTTCTTCTGTAACCAAGGAAACAGAAGTGATTTTTCTCTCTCATCCAACATCCATTTTCTCTTAAGGGTTGGGTTTTCTAAATCTGTGGGGTCTAATAGCTGTTGAAAACTGAGTGCCAAATTTCATCCAGAGAAAGCCAGCATTCCAGACACAGCAGCAGGACGCTAGTCTCCTTTCTTTACCTTTATCCAACACCTGTGACTGCCCTCTCCCATGTTTGCTACCATAAGCATTTCAAGTCCAAGCTCTCCCAGGCAGTGCTATCTCTCATTGCCTGCTGCTCCCAAGCCACAGCACCTGTCTCCAATGATAATACACACTGTCACAGTCCCTCAGAATAACCTGAACATTGGAACTGCTTGTGTACTTTCAGTAAATGGATACCTGGTAGCCATGGGCTTGGTTACTGCCCTCCTAGCCATGATATCTGCACCAATTTTTTCAGAGGTGCCCTGTCCCTTTTAAATATCTTTCTCCAAGGCAGTAACAAAGGGCCTATGGCAAATCCAGAGGAACAGCAAAGGAGTCCTGCTATGCTGTCCCAGCCTGGCTCTGCTCCTTGTGCCAAACCAGTGTAACTCCACTGGCCTAAAACAGCAGTGTGCCATTTTCTGCATGGCATTCCTCTTGGTTAACATTCTCCAAGTCCTGGGTGGAACTAATCTCTTGGACACTGAAGGCACAGATCCTCCCAGGCCCTGTTCCTAGCCCCATCTGCCCCGTTTGCTGCAGCTGCTGAGCACAGCACGGTGAGAGTGAGGGACACTGCCAGATCCACAGACAGTGGACAGACACTCTCCTCATCTCCTTTTCACTGGGACCTTTGGTGACTTGTTCTCTGCTTCACAAACCTTCTCCCCTCCTGTGGTGAAAAAGCACCTGCTTTCAGTTCCTGTCATGCCCCAAATTTCTGAGGTGTGGCTAAGACAGCAGCCAGCTCCCATCCCGTTTGCCTGGTGGACACATCTCATTGTCACGCCATCACATCTCATTCCCTTGAAACCCACTCCCTTTATTCTAAACAATGCAGAGGACTGAGGGATTTGAGAGGGCCCCATGATCTGGATGCCACACCCAGACAAAAAGAGGCTAAAATCTGTAAGTAGGATTTGAACTTCCAGCTCCCACGAGCTTGAACTGAAATGGGCAGAATCCAGCCCATTTGAGACACTAACTCACTCGGTGCTCACTATCAGCACTTGTGATGGCAGTAACTGGCAGTGGAACTGCTGCACAGTGTCATCCTCATGGAACATAGGGTACTCTCCAATTAAATTGGTACCACTTCTGTGCTGCCATTAGGATGACTTATTTGTTTCTGATTAATTAGGTTTCAGCTTCTTCCTTTTTGGCATTGCATTTTCCTCCTGTTCAGACTATCTGGCCAGTCTAGGTCTGTGTTGGCACAGATCAGTCACTGCAATTCTGGATCAGAAATCTGTGCCTTTGATGAACCTGGCTTCTGGTTCCTGTCAATCTCTGTTGCGGGGTATCACGAGCCACACAGACACTCAGGCTCTTACACATACACACAGTGCAAGATCCCTGCAACGGGAAAAAAGGGAAGAAGGCAGCCGTGACAAGGTCGGCTCCTTTGGAACCACAGAGAGGTGCCAACTAAAGGTCCCAGCAGCTCATCTGCCAGAGCATAAAGAGCTACAGCAAACATTTGTCTCCTTGCTCATTTGAAGGCCTTGTGGTGGCTGGAGCGCTGGGTCGCCGTGGCAGAAGGCTTGGGAGGGAGGACAGAGGGTGCCTCTGGAAGGTGAACTGGGCTGAGGCCACGCGGCTGCTCAGCACTCAGGGCACTGCTCTTACACAGCCAGGAACAACCAGCAATGAGGCATCAAAACTCAAGGAGTTCCACCAGTGTAAGGGAGAGAAGAAACTGAGGCATTCCATATCATTCCGCGCTAAATTATTGAATGCTTGGAATTGGTGCCTTTTTTTTCCCTTTTTTTTTTTTTTGGCAAACAATGTATGGGGTCTCCAATGCGCAGATGGAAGAGCAGCTTATATTTAATAAAATAAAAATTGACATTGGTGGCACATTCTCAGATACAGTCATACATTACGGATGATATAGACTTGGTATAGTTTGCACACAGCCTAAACGTTTGTCCTACAGATGGACAGGGAATTAGAGGGATAATAGTTGACATTACACAAACATTCCAAATGTGTGCTTTTCCAAACACAAGTTAGTGGAAAATCTACCTCAGGAGTCGAAGACAAACCATAACACAACCTGCAACTCCCGCTTCCATGAACTCACACCGGCCTTGGGAAACGATCCTAGCAAACTAAGGTACTGTCAAACTAAAGGTAAGTAATGAAATTTTAATTAAAATCTCAAGTCTTCTTATAGAGAAGTTCTGCAATTCATGTTACCTTCATCTCGTAGCAGCAAACTGCATCAATGCACAGAAAGAAGACACCAGATTCTCTGGCTCTTTAGGCCGCATGTCTACCTACAGCACTGCTGAGAATGTTAAACCCAAAATATGTATCTATGAATGCTTTTAATCAAGCTGCCTGTCTTCAACTTTGTCTTACAGACACTAATTTCACAGCACAGACACTGCCTCCAGATATGCCTTTGTTAACAATGTCCACTTTCGTTTGAAAATGGCACTTACTGTGCAGAACTTGGTGTTAAACACATGGTGTTAAAACACCATGTGAAGCAAAGCTTTCCATTCCAGTTCTACCTTGAAAAGGTTTTTATGTTTTCAAGCAGAAAACAACTTTCATATTTTTTACTTAACCTTGAAACTCAATTTTGCCGTCTTTCACCCTCTTCACAAAGTCTCCCATTTATGAGCCTCCCTCAAGTCATCCCCACCACAGAAAAAAAGGTTTTAAGCTCCACGGAGTGTCACTGGGAAATGTCATATTTCTGGGCACGTCCAACAAGTGTTTGAAACTGTCATTTTCAGTATTTCTTTGAGCTTGTTGGATAGCACTGGTTAAAACAAAACCACCAAAAAACCAACCTTGTCTTTCCAGGAAACAGAAACTTTCAGTCATCTCAGAGAAAATGGTTTGTCTTTGAGACGAAGACAACAAGAGACAAAACCTGATTTTAATGGAAGAAATGCCCATTTCCCGCACTGACTGTGTTGTTCCAAGGGCTTTGCTCAATGCTTCAGGAACAATGTGTAAGAAAATATTGCCAGGCAGAGCAGCTCCTTTGCTATTCTGAATTAAGCTGGAATTACTGGGCCAAAAAGTTAGCTGGTAGTATTCCCTAAATACTTCCTGCTGTGCCAGAGGAACATGGTGGAACTTTCAACTACTTTTCAGGAAGGGAAACCACTGGCACCACAGCAACATCCTAAATCCCAGTTCCAAGATCACCAAAATCAAGTCAGTAATAAAAGAGACAGAGTCCCAGTATATTATGAGTCCTTAGCAGCAATATTTGAGATAATAGCTCTCTCCATAACGATTTCTCATGCAATTTTAGTCTCAAAGCTCAAAATTAATTACAAACACGAAACAAATCATGCTGTTAAAACATATATTATAAACAAATTATGCGCTCAGAAAAGGTAACTTATAGCCTGGGAAAGTAATTGATAAACCTAAAGTGCTCACAAATAACTGAAAAATGACAGGTCAAGTGATCACTGAGTGACCAACATATAAAACTACCCAGCACGAGAGATAAAACATATAAACAGACTGCCACTCACTCATCACATACTGTAAATAAACCATATGGGCTTTTTTTGCATGTCTCAGTGCTGATGTTTCTGCAGTGTTCCTAAGCCAAAACCTCTGAGCTGTTAAAAAGATTTTCAAGCCTCAGCTCCACCCACTATGACACAGAATTAACATTTCTGTTCAGCAATCAGTTAAAAAAAAATAAAAATCAAGACTGTAACAAATTCCTGCTTAATTCCCAGCCCAAAGTCTGTGTGCTCAGCATTTTGCCATTGTGTGCCTTGCTCCAAAAGGATGGAACCTCCTGCACCTCCTAAACCAGGCCACACGGGCCCGTGTCACAGCAGCCACCATTAACAGCCATTGCCAGCTACCAGCCCCTCCTGCACAGGACAAACAGTCCCTGCCTGCAGCCAGCCCAGCTCACCCCAGCCCAGCCTCCTGCTCTAACACCCCAAATGCCAAGTGCCTGGCATTCCCTGTCAGCTGATTCCCACAGACTCGCGTAGCACAGTGTGTTGGACATGATGTCAACTCAACAAACCTTAATAAACCCACAGAGAACTAATGCAATTGGAACCCGACAGAGTAAGGCATTAATACTGTGCATTTTAATCAAAGGGAGAGATAATAATTATATCTCTATGTAACTAGAAAAGCTGAAAGGTTCTAATGGGAAAAAATAAAACCATCTGTTTGCTCTAAATCATTAAATGAGCGCTTTAGGACAATGTCATCCTCCTAAAGCCTGTAACAATTTGGGCTTTAAGCAGAGATGCAAATTGATTAAATCCCAGTGTATTTTGCCACAAATGGCGGAATCCAAATACCACTGAACAAACAGTAATTTCTGCCACGCATCATGAAGACAAGCCAAAGACATTTTCCCATTCCTGAGTCTGCAGACAGGAACATGATTAATGGCTTTTTTCAACCTAGGTTTTTAAAAGCTATCATATTCTTTATTTTAGGAATCACACAATATCCTGCTGCTGCAGGGAACAGTGCAAACCCCAACCCCTAGTTCAGAGGTAGCTGTTGGGCTCACATCTCTCACATAAGATTGTCTCCAGTTGTGTTTTTGGGGTGGGGTGGGGGGTGGTTTGAGCCAGTGCAGCTCTGAAGGGGCAGGTGCTAAGGCCTGGCAAGTGGAGGTTTGGGATCAATGTGCCTGCAGGGACAAGGACAGGGACAGGGGCTGTGCTGACAAGCACCCAAGTATTATCTCACCAATGGCACTACTGGGTACCTGCATCCTCTCATTTAAATCCAGGCTTGGCTCACCCTAAATTACAACTGTTTTTATACCCCAGGTAAGCATTTCTGTTGAACCTCACTTTGCCCAGCCAAGACCTGCTGGAACACAGGGTGGCTATGAGCACCTTTCCAGAGCTGCTTCAGCTTCAGTGCCAGAAGCCACGCTGCAGTGATCCGCCACAACGACAGTAACCAAGACACAGGCTTGTAATTATGGTAGAGGACTGCCCCATGAGATCAGTTATGTGTCTCTGACATGACCCAAATGTCCTCAAGAACAGTGTCCAATGCAGATGGCAGTGTGAGTCCCTCTCCAGGAAGGAGATCCCCAATGGAACAGCCCTGAAGCGCAGAGATTCGAGCTGCTTTTCCCCGGTTGCCACAAACCTGAGCAGGGGGCCTTGCCCCTTCCTATGCCCTTCCCAACAGGAAGGTTCCTAACTTATACCGGATCAGATCTTGCTCCTTAGTCTTTTCCCACCTCATTCACCTGACAGCCTGACAGGCTCCTCCACAATAGACATCTTATCAGATGTGACTGATTGCTGTAATCTGTACTCTGTGCAGCCATTAAGCAAATTACCTGAATCATTGCAAGGATTAGTCTCATTAACACATGATTAGCATCAAATTAAAATAATGAGTGTTTAACTTCTGATGTCTTCCAGTTGTTTGAACAGCTTGATCAGCCACACCAGGCTGGCAGGGAGGTGGTAGGTGTCAAAGAGTCAGGGAGAAAAACTACAAATAAATAAAAGGGTGGGCTGTGCCCCGGCAGAGCTGCAGCTGACAGAGACCACAGAGACCCGGGCCCAGGGCTGCCAGAGCTGCTCCATGCACAGCCCAGGTCAGAGGCTCTTGGCCAGCCCCCCAGCCATGCTCTGCTGGACAGGTCACCCTCTCTCAGCTCCTCTGCGCCCTGAGCTGGGACTTGCCAATGTCCACGATGTCAGTGCAGCCACTAAAACAACAGGGTGAGGTGACATGATCCTTCCATTCTCCTGGCTTTCCTGTCTTTTCCAAGTAAAGCAAATGCTAAAGAAGGCAAAGCAAAAATCATCAGGAGCAGTAACCCCGGAAGGCAGTTTTCTTCACAAGCTCTCCTCTTTAAGCTGGGCACTGTTAACCCATTATCTCTTTTTCTGAACCCGCTCCTCCCCCACCCCTCCAATCACAGTTCCTGTCTCCCTGCACCTGATGTGCCATTGGGACAGTAGCAAAGTCTCTCCAAAGTCACAATTCCTTCCAGCCTCCTGAAGGTTAGCTGGCTTTACTCGCACATGAGTTCACCAAGTTTCCTGCTGTCGCTGGTTCTCCTGCAGATCCACACACCTGCAATCTGAGCCTTGCCTAGCCTTGCCTTTGGGCTGCTTCCAGTTCAATTCCCTCCCCGAGTCACTGATAGGCACCTTCCCTATCTCTGAAGGAGAGGAGAGGGCCTAACATGCAAGATCTGCAGGATGGGAACTTAAATCCACACTCAAAACACTTCACTCTCCATGAAGGAATGACAGAACATGTGCAGCAGCCAATGTTTAAGCCTCAACATCTTGGTTATTTATTCTTTGAAATGCCACAAACCATAAGTACGTATTATAGACAAATCACTTGTCAAAGCTCTTCCCTAATTTAATTAAAGCCATTTTTTATTCAAGTGCAAAGAAGCAACTTAAACAGATAACATTTTTCACACTTACATAAAATGAAAATAGCCAAACTAAATTTTGGCAAAGTATATAAAAACAAAAGATCCAAGCAAAGACTCTATATGTGCCAACTTCCATCTCTGCTGAGATGTTAGCAAGGAATTGCACACACAAAGTCTCCTACTTCAATTTCTGATGGACTTCTGACCCTCCATGCACCACAAACATACCAGTGGTTCCAGTGTTGGTGCCCAACAGTCCTTTCCACCCACCAGGCTGGAGCTGATCCTTGTCATCCACACTATCATGAATCACTAACAGAGCAGGCAGCAAAACACTGCTCAAGTTAAAGACTCTTTGCCCCAAAAGCACCTTTCACTTATCCCCTGTGGATCTGACTGTTCTATTGGCAAAAGCAGAGGTGTCCAGAACAAGTGGGGGAAAAGTGTTTTTATCACGGCCCTAGTCCCAGCCTTAACACTCATTTTCGCCTCCCATCCAGGTGATGTCACAGGTCAACCCTGACAAGAAACACCTTCAAGCTGAGCAAAGCAAATCTGGATCAGCAATACCAAGGAAAGGACTCTGCTCTAACTCAATGTTCATCAAAATTGACTGGGAGATAAAGGGACAGAAGAATTCCCATCCATCCAAACATATCTGCAAGCACCATTTCTGTCAATTGAACCCCCCCAGCCACTCAAGTCCAGAGGCAGTGTGAGGGAATTCTGCAGACTGGGCACAGTGCCCACCCCAACTGGTTTTATACCAGCATTTCCCAACATGACCCATTTCCCAACATGACCCATTTCATGCACATCAGTGGCCAGTGCTGCTGTCCATAGCAAACACCTTCTAATTCTATTGAGTTTCTTCCCTCCTGCTCTAGCAAATAGAAAATAATTTCTCCATTTACCCTCAAAGTTCCAGTTTGCTGCCGTGCCATCCCTTACGGCGCTCAGCATCTCCTGATTCATGTGATACGTTCAGGCTCCATCTGTGCATGTTATTGACCAGATTATGTAAACTACGCTTTAGCAATTCACACTCACTTGGTTCTGCAGCACCTGTGGGTGCCAAGCATATGTTTCCCATTCTCCTTGCTCTCCTGGGCCATGTGCAATCCCCTCAAACCAGCAGCTTTCCTATAGATCCAACTTGGAGCCTGGTATAAATCCATATAAATCCCACTGAGCTGTGCCAAACTCTGGACATAAATCTGTTTGTGCAGACTTGGTGGTACTATGTGTGTAATCCCAAGGGCACTGGGTGCCCAGCAGCACGGCTGGGTCACTGCTGACACCCTGCACCAGGGGTAGGTGCTGGTGTGGGATCTTCCCTGAGCACCAAAGCAGACCTGGCAGGGGTGACAGCTCGGGGGACAGTGCCAGCCCTCATCCCAGCCCGAGCATGCAGCCCCTGGGCTCCCCTTCGCCTCCCTCAGCAAGGCAGCCAAGCTGAAAAGCCAGCATGCTAAAAACCTAACAGGACTCGTAGAATCTGGTTTTCAAAACTGATATATTGCTCTGTTGCTAGGCAAAATGGAAGGGTTTTCTCTCCTCTTTTTGGAGAAGCTCTGCTCTCTTCTTGAGGGGCAGAGCTGAAAAATCATACTGTCACTAATGCAAAATTAGACTGACAGCATGGAGACCTGCTTCTTATTCCAAGGCATGTTGCCATCCAGCCTGCTCCCTTCTGGGAATGACACCATGTACTCAAAGGACTTTACAAGGGAAAAAACAGCCCTTCAGCCCACTACTGCACAAGGATGGCGCTGGAGCTCTGGTTCACACTGGAGCAAGGAACAGGAACTTGAGCAGATTCCACGGGCACAACAAGCAGCTTCAGGCAAACAAAGAAACAGGTCCAACTCATTCACAGTGGAAGGGAACAGCTGTCTAGAATCCCAGCAGTTGGTTGGTCTTCCTCTCATGTAGCTGTCACTTTTAAGTACTGAACATGCACTGGGATATGCTGCTCCTTTGTTCTAAACTCTGGTATGTTTGTAGCAAGGGGGATTTCAAACACTTGAACACACCAACAGAAATTTTCCAGTAGTTCCTGTTTCTTGTCTGCAAGAGAGGGCACAGCACTGTCACTGCAGACAAAAGATATCCCCCTGCAGACAAAAGATGTCCTGCAGGGAGTGACACCAACTTGGCATGACCCTCCAAAATAAACCTCCTACATCTGTGGTATGAGGAAGTCACTTGCAGAGCAGAATGTGGCACTGGAAACCAGGTCCAAGAGTGCTGCACACCAAGCGATGGCATCCCTGGCCCAGGAGCACGGCAGAATCATCTGCACAGGCTGGCACTCTGGCACTAGGGAGCTCTAGAGCAGGTGCCCCATGCCCCTGCTCGATGAGCTCATCAAGCACTTAGCCAAAGGCTGCCCCACATCCACATCTGGATTAGCCAAGAACATGACCTGCACCTCTGAGAGGTTACAACCCAAAGCACTCTGCTCTCTCCCATCACCCTTCATTCACTGCCTCACACACCCTGCAGAGCTGCAGGGATTTACTGCTGCCTGATGTGAAGCAAATTAGGACACCCCAGGAGCCAGCACATCTGTGCTAACTAACACGTAAGCCAACACAGGAACGCTGACTTCCCAGGAAGTGTAAATCATTTCCCCCTTACTTCTGCTCACCTGGCCCGAGGTGCAGGAATCCAAGAAGGATGGGGCTAGTGCACAGCTCTAGTAATTAAACAGATAACTCAGACTAAGTGTTTGCAATTTCCTCAGCCTGCGTTTGTTCGGGATGCATCTGGATCTCCATAACCATTACCTTCTGCTACCTACAGGTAGAGATAATTATCCACGAGTAAACGATTACCTAGGCTATAAATTACCTACAAAAATTTGGGCTGGGGTTTTGCCAATCACCATTCCAATTAATTAACCAAAATTGACTAGCTGGCTTTAGACCAAATATTTCCTCATCAGTATTCCATGCCAGTGCATACGAGATGAAGGAAACAAACCAGAGAGGAGAGACAGGGAGAAATCCAGGGAAGGTTAGAGAGAGCTGAGAGCAACCGAGACAAGCAGGAGTGGATTGCTGGCGTTTGTGGTGAACACTCTCTGGTGTGGCATGTGACAGTGCCAGAGGCAGGACTGTGCACAGCACCAACAGAGCACACACAGCCATTCCCATCAGGAAAAAAGGGCGTCACAACCATCAGTGGGAACGGAAAAGCTCAGCAGCCCCAAGCGCCCCTCTGGATTGGGGCTCTGGGCACATTTCCAAGGCCTCTTTCAGGGGACACAGGGGACACAGTCATGTGTAGATTACCATGACTGCAAAGGGGACAGCCTCCCAGGCCTAAGCCCCACACTGCCACCGGAGCTCCTGTGTTGTCAGTGCTCTCTTTGGCAGGATCTGCTCAGACCCACACCAAACCCTGCCCTTTCAGCAGAGGAGAGAAGAATGTCACACCAATATAACCAAGGCATTACACACCTGCAGAACAGCAACTGCAGGCAACTGAGGCACCACACACTCGGTCTGTGTGACTGCACACTGAGTATTGAAGAAATTCCCATCATTCGCTGCTGAATGATCCCTGCAGGCCAACACATGCAGACTTTTCATGTGTCCCTGTGTTCCACGAAGATTCCTAATGGCAGAAACTGCCATTCCAAACAGAGCAGGGAGCTCTTTGAAAAGCCCCCCTTGGGCTCAGCATCTCAGGGGCACCCCAGAACCCTTCTGACAGAGCCCGCAGGAGCCCTTGCTGTGAGCAGAGCATACCTGAGAGCAAGCTCCCACTGCACAGGATTGGACAGCAGCCCCTTGGAGGGAGCCCCTCGGGCACAGGGCCAAGCACACGTCCTGCTGCACACACGGGGAAAGGCTGAGCTCAGTTGGATCAGGTGTGTGTTCTGCACAGCAGCATTCACACTGTACCTTCTCTGAGGGACATGACAAGAGAAAAATGTCAGAACAAACCAAGGTGTGATGCTGCCCAGGTCTTCCTTTCACCATTTGGGGTCTGCTGTCTCAGCCTGACAGCTCCAGGTGCTTTCAGAGAGCCCTGGCTTGTGGGCAGAGTTTCACCTGGTCACCAGTAAAGGACCCCCACCTGTACTTTGTACCACAGCTCTCACACGGGATCACAGGTAGCACGAACATGAGTGTTGGCACTCCGTGAAAAAAGCCCTGGAGGAGTGCAAAACTGCAGCCAGAAATGTGAGCTGTTTCTTCCCAGCTCAGAACAACCCTTCCCCTCTGTCATAAACAGAAACATGCAGTCAGCTGAAATGGGACCGGAATATTTATTTGGTAGTGATTTTTACTGTTAGGTCTTGAACATGTAAGGCGCCTCGTGCACTTCAAGCAAGATCTAAAGCTGTAAATGCTGACAAACCAACTGATTAGCAGCCGTTCTAGGCTGTTCTGGAGAACTCAGTAGGAAACTCAAACCAAACAATCTGCAAAGAAAATCACCATTTCAGATAATCTAGTGCCTTCCATATCACCTCAGAAATTGTTTTCAAGATGCTTTTCTCATGTCACCTCCAGTTATTGATTTATTAAAAAGCAACAAGATATTTCACTGCATAAAGTAAGATTTTTATTTATTTATGCAGGCCTGTCACTGTTGATAAAATACTGTGGATGCCAGAGATTACTGCACTCTGTATAATTAAGTGAAAGGGCAGACCTCTGTGCAAGTGCTCAACAGAATCCTGATCCTGCCCAGGCAGGATGGGTGTATGGAGAATGCAGAGATGCTCCTGAGGACATCTGAGCCCTGTCCTGTAGTGGTGTGGTTTTGGTTTTATCAGTTTTCTGTATATATTTATTCCTTATTTTATACTGTTTTTATAAGTTGTAATGGTTTGGTCCATGTACCCCACGTTTAACCCTTCATGGTTCCCCCCGAGTTATAGTTATGTGTCAATCATCAGTTAAGGAACCTCTGAGTCCTGTCCGTCACTTCAGGGCCTCTCCCTGTGTCTAGAAAATTCCAGTGAGGGTGTCGAGTGATTGGCCAGGATCCAAGGAGTCCCCTCCCTTGCACTATTGATTTGTTCTACTGATTGTCATTTATGTGCAGGGTCACCCCCTCCATAGCCCTGACTGTCCCCTTCCCCTTTTCTCCACCCCCACACTGAAGGCGTTACACGAGGGAGATCTCTGCTCTCGTGGGCGACTTTCTGGTGGGCACACGGTCCTGCGTGGGCCTCAATAAACTCCAGCAGAAGTTCCCCATCAGAGTCCTTCCTTTATTCCTCACCATTGCTCACGCTGCCACTGCAGCAAGGACCCACAGGATTGGGGAAGTGTCTCAGGATACCAAACCTTCACTGTGGGCAGTGCCAGGGCTGGCCAGGTAACACAGGACAGGGGGCCCAGGACACACCGGACCACCGCACTGTCCCCTTGTCACTGACCTGGAACAGTCCCATGGCTCCCCAAAAGTCTTCCAGGGCAGGGTTCATCTCTGGGAACACCAGATAGAAGATGCAAGTGGAAAACCTACTACCAGCCCACAGCTCGCCAAGAGCAAATGAAAACAGTCAAAACTCAACCAGGAAGAAAACAATCAACACGAAGAGCATTAGTGTCACATCTCCACTCAAACAGCTGATATGTCCCAACTGTATCCACCCTGTCCAGCTCCACAGCAAAGCCAAGGCACTTGGGGGCTGTAGAAACAGCTCCATTTTGAACTCTATTTATGCACCTGTAACAATTAAGCCATCATTCCTGCTTCTCCTGCCCTGTTCTCATTTCACGTTTACTCAAACATTTACTAATGAACAGTAAATCTTTTGACTATTTAGAATTGCTCTGGTTAATAATCTGAGGGCATTTCATCAACCTTATTCAAAACTCAAACTCATTTATGACAAAATCCACATCAGTCTGAGAGAAAGATGTTTTCCACTCCCAGAAAGACACTGGCAGCACAACACAGGTTCAGGCTGACTGAAGCGTTTTGAACAACAAGCAGAGTCTGATTTTCAAGAGTTTAATTTTAGAACCTGAAAATGAAACACACAATTTCTGAAAGCGTGTGAGTCCGAAACTGTAACATGGGCACTTGAAGTGCTTGACATACTAGAGAGATGCCAGACACCAAGCACTCTCGAGGTGCACCTAAGCAGTGTGAGGTATTCAGAGCAGAAGACTGAAGGCATCTTCAGTTCTTGGAGGTTTTGCTCAGGAATACAAAATGATTCTCCCAAGAATCACAGAATGTGTGGAATTCCATATCTGGGCCATGGTTTCATGCTCACCTGGCTGCATAAGTGCTCCTCACCAGTTACTGTACAAAGCCAAAAACAAGAGCAGATTACAGGCCAAGGTAAACTAAAAACAAATAAATAGAATAAAAACTACAGGGGGAAACTACACCTACCTGGCAGGTTTTGGAATAACTAAGAAAAGCATGAAAGACCTCTGTGCTAAGACAGGTCGTCACCTAACAACTCTGGAGGAGTTCCCTGGGTGAGACCCTACCCCAATCCTGGGGTACCAGCCTCCGGTGTCCCTGAGGTCAGCCTACACTGCTAACATCACACTCTCCTCTGGCCAATGCTAGAGAGAAATCTTGGATGAGCAAAGCACAGACTAAGCAAAAGCAAAAGCCCAGAAGGTTTATGAAAATGAAGTGGAAAACACCCTTCTCCTAAAGATCGGAGTGTTCTCAAACAGTCTGCTTTAAACTGGTACTCTGGACTTACTTCAAAGCTGTATAACAATAAAGCCAAAATAAGGGTTTCCATTAGTTGGATTCCCCCCCTCAAATTACAGTAACAGGTGCTTTGCGAATTGCAAGTTTGCTGTATTTCAGAATGTAAAAAAGTTTCCTAAATGCCCCTTTGATCCATCACATTCCCAGGGCAGCAGAACAAACAGTCCAGCTCCCACCCCAGTGTCGCTGTGCCCCAAAACCGCAAAGAATGCCCAAAGCAGGAAAGAACAGCTACAGCTGAGGGTCCTGCCTCGGGAGACTCTCCCATACTCCCAACACCACCAGCCAGGAAGGGCAGACTCCAGCCCAGTCACACGGAGATGTGTCCAGGGACCCGCTCCTCACTGGGTCCTGCTGCCTCGCTGGGATTCTCCTCAAGACTTTGCTCTCTTGGTTCTTTCTTTACTCTCAAGGTCATCTCTTGTTCACCTGAGCATTCATTCTGCATCTCTCATCCCCACGCTGGTTTCTTGACTTTCAGTGAGTTCCAGCCAAACTAGGCCTGCACCTCCCGGGCACCAGTGTTGTTTGTGACACCCAAGGAACCAGTGCCGTGGACCTTGGGGGAGCTCGGGGGACCTCAAAGGCAATAGTTCTCTGCCCAGGAGCAAAGAAGCCATTACAGCTTGTACTAGAAGATTTAATGGGTGTCATAATTTATCATGTAAACCGAAAAGTGTTTCTTAATTAAGTGCGTACGTTAATGAATTTTTTAATTTGATCCCTGTAAGTACCTTGCTATACTAATTGCAATATTCTACACATTAGTCATCCGCTGTTGCCCTTGGCTATTTTCTACCCTGAGAGGGAGAGACAGAGCTTTTCAGTTAAAGTTCATTTAACTCTTTCCACCCAACAAATTAAATTTCCTGTTCTTCACAGTGGAGAGTGACAGCTGCATTCCAGGCCTGGAGCATGGGAAGCATGGTGCTTGGCACACACACCACGAGGGATGGACACATCCCAGCCTGGTCTCAAATGTAGTGATTTGGGTTCATTTCACTACCTTGATTACAAACAGCATCAAGGGACAGAATTTCCAAGTCACGCGTTATCCAGGTTTCCTCACGTGCTCCAGTGAAGCATCAGCTTTTCTGATACTGCCCTCCCACACCCAAAATTCAAGAACAAGAAGGTGGGAACCTTGCCACTGAACATCCAGAGAGTGGAAGGAAAGTAGCTGGAGGCATGGCACATGGCTCAACTAGCTCAGCAACAACCACAGCACCTTCTCCATTCGGAATAGACAAACCAGCACGACATGCAGCAGTACTGAGGCAGTTCACGAACCTGACAGGCATCTCTGGCTACTTTCTGCTACCGGAACAGTTTACAGTGAGGCTTCAGACACCTCTGACACATTCCAGGCTACAAAGCCAATTCTCTCTCTTCAGGAATAATACTCTTGAGCTGTGGAGGTCCATTAGATGAGCCAGTACAAACTGAGAATGCCTCACTTCTAGCAGAGAGACTTTGCAAACACAGTAAATAAAGTCCACGGGCCCCTACAAACTCAACAGTAAGACAGGACAAAGCACGAGGGTTATACCAACAACCAGACAAGGAGCTGCTGCTGAGAACACACAGCTTCCTTCTCAGAGACTTCGCTTGTTACTGCTTCTGGAGTTTGCATAAAGAAACTCAGAACTGCAACTCAACAGTGATGAGAATCAAATGTGAATGAGGAGCTGAGCTTTTTTGGCCTTTCCAAGTCCTTAACCAGCCCCCTCTGAAGCCTGTTGAGTAGCAGTCACTACGCTTGCCTTGTACAGGAGAGGCTGACACACCACAAAACATCCCCTCATTCCACACCGTTTTTGGGAATGGATGTGCTATCACCCTGCAGCAGGGAGCAATGTGTTGGTACATACCTGACCTATGTGCAGTGCTGAACGTGATCAGCACCTGAGCAATCCTGCTACTTCCATCTGTACTCCACATCCCTGTCACTGTGACAGGGAGATAGAAAACCAAACAAGGGTAGAAATGGCGCCAAGTGTGGACAGTTGTAATGTGACGTCCCCCATGAAACTCCTGCTGGGGCTGAGGAGTCTGCCCTGCACTACACCTTGGGCATTTGGCTGTCCCACAGCTCATCGTTCCAGCTGGATGCTTCCTGCCACACCTGACTCGATTTATACTTAGATCCAGTAGCAACTTCTCTAATCGCTGAATGGAATTAAAGCTACCTCTGAACCCCAAAGAACAGTAACACACCATGGTAATCCACCACACAGTTTGCCCTCCACACACACTTCTGAGCACATCTTTGGTCTGCTTTTGCTGGCAGTTCTTCTGACAAGCTCACACATGGAATTAAGTGGATTACATGGAACATGTTTAACTAGCCCAGAAACCGCCGAAGCTGAGGCAGCAACGTTGCATCACTCATTCATTCCCCACTCACAGGCAGAGCCTGTGAAATTAATAGCAACAGCCCAGCATAACACACTTCAGGGAAGTGAGACTCTTTACATGGGTGGCTGTCACCTGCTTTTCAACAAATTTCAAAGTGTTGCCTACAGCATCCTGTTGTATTAGATAAAATGCATCCTGACACCTTTCTCACTGTATTACGCTCACACGCTCAAATATTGAGATGCAAACCTCCCTCTATTTTTTAAAAAAAGAAAACACTGCCCAGTAACTGCCAGAGGTCAGATTTTGGTGTTTGGCAGCAGATCCTGCCTGTCCAGTCCTACAGATGCCAGAGGTTTCCAACTGTACCCTGTTTGAAAAACCCTTCTCTGATGCCCTGACCACCAGCACAGTTATTCCTGGTGAGACTGGGAGCTGCTTCTGGCAGTTTCCCAGTCACCTCTCCTAGTGCCATCCACCACCACAGCTGGACGTGAGTCATGCTGCCATCAGCTCACCTGGCCCTTAGTGCCAGGAAGAGACACCTTCCCAACTTGCAGCCCAACACCCTGCAGCTGTAAGATCAAGTTAAATCCAAGTTCACCCTCCCCCGCCCTATAATGCACCCCCACCCTCTGCTGACCAGTGCTCGGCTGGTTCCAGTAATATCAGCAGGAACAACATGAGCAAATTTCATCAGGGAGGATCAGGCCAGCCACAGATGGCTGAAGAGCTGAATCCAGGGAAGAACTGGATAACAATAGTCTTGTTCCTCTTTCTGAATCCAAAATCTGAATTAGGAGGGTTAGAGAAGTGGCGTTTATCTTTTGCAAAGTCTTCAGAGAGCACAAGCAAGTAGATTTCCAGCAGTTCCACCACACATTACTAAAGCACACCACAGGTAGATGTGTCAGAAAATCACCTTCCCCACTACACATACCATATGTTTATGAAGGCACAAGTTACACATATTTTATCCTAGCGTGGGATCTGACACGACACTGTCAAACAAAGCTCACTGAGTTTGTCACTCAAGCGACGACATTCTTGTCATATTTATCCTTAACCACTTCTGCAGACACTGCTTCCAGTACAGACTATCTCTGGGTACACAAGATGCTGTCACTGTAACTACCCAAAGCTAGACAGGGAATACACAAAGCCATAAATTTGTGCTTCAGCCTGGACTCTCCAATATGCAGTTACCTCTGGGAAAAATGGTAGCCCAGCTACCATTGGGCTTCTTTCTTCAGTCATCTGCACTTGTGGGTGTGTATCCATCCCTACAAACCTCCATTTTGACCCTGTGCCAATTTTCACAGGTGTGAAACCATGACAAAGTGCAATAAAATGGAAAACACCGGGCTCATGATACTTCTCTTTCACGAAGATCATCCGGACCATATTTTCAGTTGGTGTAAGCCAGCATTAATACCTCTGGCATCACTGGAAAGATGCCAAATTTACACCACTAAAGAACTCTGGCCCTCTGTTCCCTTGCACAACATCCCACGCTTGCTGTCACACCTCAGCACCAATTGCACGTGGATGCTTTGTTGTAAGTGAGGCTGTTTTACACATGCTTTGGCCTTTAGAAAGGGAAATCCCATATTCCTTTTCTAAATTCTCTGAGAAACCCTTGGGAGAGCTTAAGGCCACTCAAGCAGGGGACATGAAGAGCTTCCTAGATTTTGACCAATTTGTTCAGGGATTCTCCTGCCTTCACGGGATGTTATCATTCCAGTGCTCCTCCATCTGCAGCTGTCTGAGAAGCACTGGTACAAACACACAACAGTGGATAGGCAAGTACTACATCAGTCTGCAGCTGGTCTCCTCAACATCCTTCTGAGAAATTCACCTCTGTACTATTCTTTCCAAATTGTTCCTCTATCACAATAAAACACCGACTGACTCTGGGTGGAGTCACCCCATGGCTCACATGCTCTTTTACGCACACACGCCAACCTACCTGCAATCCCTAAGAACTACCAAAATGAAAATAAATCATCTCAGACCAGAGTCCAAATAACACCTCTCACTTGATCATTTATTTTTGTCTATTCTTTTAACCCTTTTCACTGTCAACAGTGAAAAAATCCTGGAAGGAGAAATGGCTCCTCAGTATAAAGGTGATGAAAAAGTAAAAACTGAACCACATGGTTTTATACCATGTCATTCCAAGTCAAATGTCAACACATTTGAATCACACAAATACCCTGAGTGCTCTATAAGTCATTGATAAGGATTTTATTTATCCATTGTTTAAAGCACATCCTCCTTGTTTATCAGTCCCTTTTAATGTTCATTGCAGCACAGAAACCACAGTTTTAGGGACTCAATTCCTGCCCTGCATCGTGCAGCCTCCTTGCCCCACACTAATGTAGCTGCTTCTTGGCTCCTGGGGATGTGTAAGGAAGAGTCCAAGGTCCACCATCACAGGTAAGACTGTAACCTCAGGCTCTTGCATGAGTTTCGTCTCTTGGACAAAAGCTGTTCCCTGGGAATTCCCAGTAAGCAGGCACGAGACAAAACCCTGACGTCTGGTCAACCACGCTGAAATGCCCTTTAGCAGAACAAACCCAGCTCTGGTGGCTGAACTAAATCTGGAGAAGTTTCTCTGCCATGGTTAATCGCGCCCCCAGCATCCCCACAGAGCCCCGTGTCAGGTTCGTGAATGGCATCCCCCGGTGACCCAGACACTTTCGGGTCCTGCTGAATGGCATTTAATGTAGAAGACATCCGATCTGCCACTGAGAGCAGCACTAAGTGGCTTGATCAGAAATGACATCTGAGCCAAATGAGCTAATTAGTTTACAGGATTTTCCCTTTCTGCCCCTATAACAGGAGTGGATTGGTGTTTTCCCCTCAGCTCCGACCTCACTGCAGGGTGCCATCCTATTATCGGACCCATAGCTGGCATTTATAAAAAATACGAACTGCACGTGTTGGCAGTCCCGTCAAAGCCAGCACACACGCTGCTGACACACTGTCAGCTCTTTGTCAGGAGTAACACAGTATCAAAACAGTCGGAACAACAAGGTTCCACTTAAATAGGGAACCAGCACTGGCAAACCAGGACAGGACAAGCCTGAGGCTCTCCAAAGTTCATGAACAAAGCCTGAGGGCTTCTTTGGGTTCATTTCTGCTTTCTCTGTGGCGGTGGCTGGGAGCTCCAACAATCCCAGGGATGTCACAGTTGCTATTTTCAGTAAAGCCACCACATCCACTCTCACAGCCATCTTGAAAGCTTAAAGTGAAAACAAAGTACCCACTCTCCTCCTGCCCAGGCTCCTTCTCGGGGAGCATGTCAGCCACCAGCCCCTGGAACGCCGAGCACCACTGACTGCGTGTTCCTCAAATCAACAGGAAAACACCAATCTTGTGGAGCAGCAGTGACACCATCGGCTAAATACAAGAAGTGCAGTGGGGCTACCAGTTCAGACAAGGTTCCAGTGTTTCCACTGGCAAAGCCACAGCAGCACAGTCCAGGTGAAAGGCCAGTGACCTGGGAGGCCAGATGGTTGAATGGTGCACCAATCACCAGATTCCAGGTTAACAGCTCCACACTGCCAGCCAGTCAAGCCAGAATGTGCCAGAACCGACATCACAGATGGAGCACTAACTTTAACCCAAGCTTGGAGACTGGGCTGTAAATGATTCCCTTGAAAACAACATTAAAACTGCACCAGGCTTAAAATTCACTTGTGATGGGTTTATGCTGCAGCTGGACAGAAACACTCCTTAACCTGCTCTAGCGGGTCCTCAATCCCCCCAGCAGCAACTCTTCCACACTCCCAAAGCCAAAGGTAACATCCCTGTGCCACCTGTGGCCCCCTAACTCTGTGCCTCCAAATGAATCACCAAAGCCACGACCACCAGAAGAAAAACCTAAGCTCCATCATGGAACCACATAGAGCTGTACACTGTCCAGGACCGTTCTGGAATACTTCCAACACCCAGTCTGCATTGCTGATTCCAGTGGTCCCTTCAGTGCATCAGCTGAGCTTTCTGGAGGCATTCAGGCCAGCTGCAAAACACTGGATTTGAGGGGCAGATCTTCATCACGGCAACAGTTTTAACTAATTAGAACTGATTCATGCAATTTAATATTCAATATTCAGCCATTTAATATATGATTTATATTAATACAGGTTTTATCAGATCTTGAAAGAGTTATTAACGGGGATAGGACAGAACACACGCATGCACCAATTCCTGCAGAAGAGCCACACAGTACATGAAACCAGTCGAATGATGCAAGTGAAGAGATTTGAGGATGTGCACGAACATAAAACCAAGTTACCTTGATCTGCAAACCCCAACTACAGCTTATTCACAGCTTTGTGAGGCCCTTTGAAAACAGGTAACTGACAGAATTTCTCTGAGCCTCTCTCTGTATTTTACCTGTAGCAGACAAGAGGCGCAGCAGACAGGCCTTGGCACTTGGGCTCTGAGCACACGGGGCTCAGCTCTGCCTGCACTAGCATCACATGGGGTGGCTCTGAGTGATTCTAATCATAGCCAGCACCTCTGAAATGGCTGCCGTGGTATTTCTATCCCCTCAAAAATCCTCCGGGAGCACTGATGAAAAAAGAGCAGCACTTGAGAAAAACATGCGCGTCTTGCAGAGAAATGAATTTACTACAGCACAGCAAAAGCAGGAAAACCCAAACCAAAGCCCTACAGCTTTCACCAGGCTGGAGCAAGGGAAAACACAGCTCCTCAGGTACAGTGCCACAGTCATTGTCCACACTGGAAGGCCACCTCCAGGCACTTTGTTCACCGACATCTTTCTCACTGCCTCTGGCAGCAGAGAGGCGTCTGTCTCCTGCACCCTCAGGCTCCTACATGGAGCACTGTTCCTTTACTGCTGTGCCCACGTTGGGTGGCTCCAACTGAACAGGAGGAGGTAGCCAAGGGCTCCTTCTTCCTCGGCCTTTCCTGCCTCCCTCATAGGTTCCGTAGCAGAGCAGAGGACTGAGCAGAGCATTCTGCACATGACAGCATATGTCACCTGCTCCTCTGTGACTGTGCACAACATAGACATACTCTCCTCTAGGAAAGGGTCAGGGAACTCACACATGAGAAGTCATGACTGAAGGAGGAGCATTCCAATGAACAGGCCACCTTTTTTGTCTACAGGAAGACAAACCTTTATATTGAAATCAGGGGTGGGAAGGAACCTCAGAGGTCCACTCCACAGGTTCTGCCTGGGATGACTGGGGCAGAGACACGGGATGGTGTCACAGAGATCCTTCTGAAGGAAGATGTTCTCCGCCTGTCACTAACCTGGTTTTTATTTCTCTTCCACCCTCACTTTCCATAAGCATCCAGGCTACCATGCCCTGAGTTTCTTCACCTGTGTTATTTTCTGAGACAGACTGAGCCAGCCCAGTGAGATGGGTGGTGGTGACAAGGCTCCCAGTCCAACAGTGCAAGCACAAGGGCTGAAAGGAAGCTAAAGACTGGATGCTTCCCAGTTAAACCACTAGCAAGGCTGAAGAGACTGTGTCTTGCTATCCCCAGGAGGAAGTAGGGGAACCAGGCACACAAGAAGACAGAAGGGATCCCAACGTACCCTTAATCTATAAATATTTAAGCAGTCCCTCCTCCCCCTCTCCTCAACAACATATGCCAGCGTCTCCTTCAGCTCATAAAAGCCAATTCCCTCCTGCTGTTCCTGAGGACCAGGAATCTCCGAGTGGTGATTAGTGGATTACGTGCATCCCAGGGCCTGCCTCCAATCACTTTCCCCTGCAAATTGCTCAGCTCCGATGCAGCAGCACAGAGCAAAGTGGGCTCTTTCGCTGGGGCCTGGTCCTCATTATGGCCAGGAGACGGCAGGAGTTTGTTTACACAGCTGGAACATCATCCTCCCGGGCAGCTTATCAGCCTTTCCCCAGGGTTTCTGCTCCCTGAATGCTCCGGAGTAATCACCATCAGCTACCTACACCCGAAGCAGCATCTCAGCAATTCACCAAGTCAACTGACAACAGCTTGAGGTAATATTAGCCCCCTTAGAGGAAGGCAAGTGCTCTCCACACAAGGATGCTGGAGCTTAGCACCACTCAATAAATCAGAGCAGCATCCTGGAAAGCTTGCCATTAGTTCTGAGCCATTAATTTTCGCTGGGTCTTTGACACGACTGTTTGAGAGCACTATAACCTGCTCTCTCAAAGTTAAATTATAAAGAGCAACTTCCCTGAAGGTGCTAGTCTACTAACCCATTTAAGTCCTTGGCTAAACACCTCCAATAAATCACTTGGGAGCTGCAAGGCAGAAGGTTTCCTACTGCGCAATATGTGAGAGTGAACCATTCCCTCTCAAAACAAACCCCAGCTTGGGGCACCTTTGGCCCCAAGCAATGCCTTTACAAGATACTCCACATCGTGCCACACCAGCTGGGTTAAACCAGACATTTCACTGCATGGAGTTCTATTAATGACAACTTTCTCTGAAGCCCTTTCCACTAATTCTCCTCTCAGTGATTAAATACCAAAGAGATTTATAAATAACAGAAAGCAAACAAGCCCAAACATTTCCAGTCCTGTTCCCACTGCACCCCTGGAACACAACTATGTTGTTTGAGAGGCCCTGTAAGCCTGCACTTCCTAACCATTTCTGACACTAAACAAACATGTAAGCAAGTAAAGGAGTTGTTGTTTTGCAATCAACTCATGGCACACTCGACTTCAACCTCATAAGCCTTCAGCTGAAGGTGCAGGGTGAGAATCCCCAGCTGGGACATGTCCAGTCTCCTGTCACTGCACAAGGTAGACCTGGGAGCACTTGCACCTCACCTGCTTTGTGTGCACAGGTCCAAAGCCCTGCCCACAGCACAGCCCCCAGCACTGTGCACAGCTCTCAGCCCGCTGGGCTTCTGGACGAGGCTGTCAGGGGAAATGCTAACTAAAGGCACTGGAGGAAAGAGGCCTTCCAGACAACAACTAGCTAGCATTCAGACTGCATTTTAATTGGACTGTAATGAGGCAACAATGTAGCTGTGATTCCGTTCCCACTGAAAAGCCTGCTCCAGGTATAATGAAACCCACGCGTTCATAGAGATGAGGAGCAATCAACCTCACTCTATATGGCACAATAAATTATAGAGAAGAGGTAATGAAGCAGTGCCAAAAAGTAAATACTTGACAAATCCTGGTTCCTTTCATCTTCCCATGGGGTGCAGTCCCACTGCCATGACCATGGAAGTGCCCTTTCCAGGCTCACCTAACACACAGCAATCACGGAGGAGAAAACAGTGGCTGTATCCTCAGATTTTAATTTTTTTTTTGTAATGAACTCTCTCTTCCACAAACCAGTCTGTTTTCAAAGCCACTAGCCCAAGCCAAGAGAATGCATTACCTCCATTAATATCACACCAATCTACACTCATGCACTAATATAGAGTGAAAATCAGTTCTTGAACAATGAAAATTGCACCCATCACCTTACTGGGTCAAACACGTTTACATCCATGCCTCTGACTTTTCCAGCAGAAAACACATCTTATTCATCCCCTTCTCTGCATCCTCTTGTATCTCCTGTGGCCCCAGTGCTCTATCAGCATGTTTACAGCTGCAGTCAGCTTTCCATCTGTAAATAAGACCTCTAATTTCATTATTCATTTCACAATTAATAAAGTAAGGAAGCAGGACCTCTTTGTACTCCCACCCAGTGCTAAGCAGTCACAGTGCTGATGTGGTGAAACTAAGGAATGTCTGTGGAACAGGTAGGATCCAACACAGAGCAAAGAAACACAGGGAGGTGTTGCTCCTGCTCCGAGAGCATTTATCAGAGGCCAAGAGTAAAGATCACCACTTCCAAAGGATCATACATGCTAATGACTGACATCTTGGACACAGGAAGAGACTAACTCAGTCTGAGTCACTGTCTGAGGCACCAGAGGTTCTCTCTGGGGATGGGATACAAGAGATAACAGAATATTCAGACACGACAACAGCTCCTGGCTGACACCTCCAGCTGTCTTTGCAGTCACACCTTCACATGATGGTTCATTTTAGACCTCACACCTTGATTCAATACGACGGTTCATTTTAGACAAGAGAGTAAAGAAAAAACATTCAGCACAAACACTGCATCGGAAACCTGCTCAGCACCACAGAGAGAGTGGGTGCAAGCTGAGCCTAGAATATAAAAGGGCTTGATAGCTCAGCTCAGAAAGGTGCTTTAAGACAAGAGTATATGTGAGACTGTTTTTATGACTATTATTATTTGCAGGCTTAACTAAATTGTCATTTAAATAACATATTGAAAGGTAAGCCGCCACCTGCTCCTGCCAGATGTTCTGAAATCTTTAGCACCACTTCAAGCACGCTGCAGTACTGAAGGAAGCACAGAACTGAACCTCAAAGGTATTTATCTCCCCAGTCTCCTACTGGGGTTTGAGGAGATTTCGATCATGCAGACTCATCATCAAAATAATAAGGACTGTGCTCCAATTAGTTATGTAAATGAGAACACACTATAGCACACCGCTCTTACTCCAAGGATCCAAGTGTGTATATGAATGCTGCCCTCAGTTTTCTGCCTTCTGTCTCTGTTCTCACGTAGCCTTCATGTAAACAAAGTTTATTCTTGGAATGTTTGCATTCTTCTCCTCTGAGAGAAGAAATGATTGATGGTCATGTCCACCATCCAGGTTAAGAGGTGGCGACCTCTGTAGCCAATCTCTGGACCTCTGTACAAATGTATAAAGTAGTTAAATTGTAAATAAAGTAAAAGAGTTTGTCCCCTCACTGCGATGCTTCTGGCCTGCTCTCTTTCTGTCCCCAGAGTGGGACACACCCAGCCTCAGCTAGCGACACATGAACACACTGCGAACGCACAAGCGTCACGTATGGTGACGCTTCCTTGCAATTCCATTTCCATTCCATAGCAGGAGGCATCCTGAAAGGGCTTTGTTAGGGCTCTGGCAATGTTTTGGAAAAGGAATGGAAACATTCTTGTCCTTTAAAACACTGCAGCCCACCAAGAGGCATATCCCAGGGAGCTGGCTGGACACCTCTGGCAGTAGCACACTGCAAGCTGTGCACGGACGTTATATGTGCAAAAACTTGCCAAACTGTAAAGTCCAGCAAACCCTTTTCTGCAAACAGCACTGGCTTCCAGAGGCACTTCAAGCACCCAATAACCTAGCAGCTAACCATCATTAGAGGGGCCCCAAAGTCCCTATTTTCATTTTGAAAGATGTCACCAGCTGGGAGGAGATGACTCCCTGACTGCTCCAAACAGGTGGGATCCCTGTGCAGGGAGGGGGATGTCTGTACATCAGAAAGGAAAAGACATGTAGGGAAAGGTGACAAGCAAGCCAGGAAAGAGAAGTCTGGAATCGATCGTGAAGCATGGGTGCTCATGGCCGTACAGGCACAACCTTCGTCCAGTCCCAATGCCTGCACTAAAATGCCCATATGGCCTGACAGGGGACTGTGCCCTCTATCCCTGGGAAATGATAGCTCCTCCTGGAGCCCCTGCAGTGCTGTCAGGCTCTATGGGTTCCCTCAGCACTGTGATGAAAGGCAAAAAGCTCCGGGCACTCCGGAGTTCTGGTCCCTCCCTCCTCCCGTGCCCTCAGGCTGCCTGTGGAGCCCATCTGCCTCAGCGTCCACAGCCGGAGAGGTCCGTCAGGTACAAAATGAAGGAGCTAAACTAGAAAGGCCTGTCAGAACACACAAAGGCTGTCAATAGCTATGGCTTTTCCCCCTCAAGTGACATTTTACTTGTAAAATGAACTGTCAGCAGCCAAACATTTTGCCAAGTCCATAATTTCACTCTACTCCAGGCAACTCACTTTCACAACAAGAAAAAGTTTCTGTTTAGGGGTTTCAAGGGATGCAGAATGGCCTCTCAAGAAGGGTCACAACATAAATTACTGAGTAAAACAAGGATATTCAAATCTACTTTTCAAGTCTTGTTTCCTCACTGAAAACGTAACTTGGTTACTTTTTCTACCAAGATCTCAAGGCATGAAAAACCAAGCTCCTCCTTTTACTAGAAGACTTGCACCTGCACACAGAAAATTGTTCCAGCTTCCAGACTCGGTCTCTTACCACACAATCTTTTTATTGCAGGTTTATGTCTCTTTACCGAAGAGCTTTTTATTACCTAAGTCCCAGAGCCCCTGGCTGCTATTCCAACCTCTCCTCAGCTTTCTCCCTCCTTCATTTCAATAGTGACCATACCACTTCCCCAGAAGACAGTTAATCCAATTTCTCCACCTTTTCCACAGTCTTCTTCACATTCTCTTAAATTCCACTTGACTGCCAGAACAGGCAGCTTCACAACCAAGAACAGCCTTGAAACAGGCAGTCACGAGCCCTCAGGGGCATGGAAGCACTTCAGTCCTCTCACTGAGTGCTGTTCTAGAGCTGCAAGAGCATCTTTAGCAATGCCTCTGCTGCTACACAACATCCCAGACACCTCTGTGGCCTCACTGAGAGCCACAGTGCATTTTCTTCAGTGCCAGCAACAGAAAACTGCGAGGCGTAACAGTGCAGGACTAAAGCTACTCTTGCAGGGTATCAGTACAATCACACATGCTTGACACTGACAACCTGGCTATAGTTGTATTTCAGCAGTCAGCAAGTTTTTAATCTGGTGATGTGTGATAACTTTGTATCATTTCAGTTTCTTAACCAAAATCTCATTCGGTACCAAGAGAAGTCTATCAGCCAGATTTGTAATCTCATCAAAAAAGGTATCAAGTTCATTCGACAAGATCTCTTTTCCATACGGCCAGGTTGATTGACATTAATTATATCCAATGCTTGTTTCTGCCCCAGCCTGCCTGTGTGTGGGTGTTGCTTGCCTTTCCAGGCTTCAATCCTCATCTTTTATAAATGAGTACACCCCTCAGTCCCACTTCACGGGGAGCCGTGAGGACTGATCCATCAGTGCTGGGAGCCCAGGGAAATGCAGGCAGTGACAGCGAGGAGACAGGCTGCACCCAGCACTGTCAACTAACACAGGCCCCCATCCCCAAATGCCCAACAAATCCAGTGATCCAAAACCAGCTTCCCAAGGACTGAAGCACACACAGGAGTGGACTTCAGGACTCACTGCAAACAGACCCGACTCATGACTCCGCTTGTTTTCTAGGCTTTTCATTTCCTTCCTTTCATCAGATTTCTAGTTCCTTCTTTTCAACCATCTTGTGTGCTTGCCTGGCAGTCAGAAGACAGGGACAGATCCAGGCAGAGGAGATGAAAAGGCAGAGGCAGGAGAGGAGCTCTGACACACCGTCCCTGCTCCTGGCAGAGACAGGCATGTCTGCTCGCACCAGCAGCAACAAACGGGAGGGCTCGGGCTGCCACAGCAGCCAGGACAGAGCTCAACAAGGGTGTGTGGGCAAGCACATCTTCCACACAATACCTGTTCTAAGGAAGCACCCGATGCAGCTTGCCATGATAACTAAATTTATTATTAACTGTGTATTTCATGATGTTAGTGACAATATGTTAATGTGATTTTTCACGTCCTCCTGCAGTGAACAGATGGCTCCTTTTACTTTACTTTCCACATCAAGTGTGATTATTTCTTGGTGCCAAAAGCCACCTGCCGCTCCCTGGTCTCCAGTCTAATTTTTTATGTTGGTAAAACACAGCAGGACTTGTTATCAGTTGGATGGCATCTTAATAAAAGGAGACATGCCAACATATTGACATCATGTTCAAGGGGAAATTTTAGCCCCATCCTGGCCCCTCCCCCAGTTCATAAAAAATAATAAAATGAAACTAAGAGAAAAACAAGCCAATAAGCCCCCCCTCTCCAGACTCCACCAGTTTCAAGATGCTCGGTCACCATTTTTGGGCCTCGAGCCAAGGCACAGCATTGGCCTCCTTTTGTTCCCACACTGAGCACCTCAGTCAGGGCTCTGATCTCTCATCCTGTGTAATGATAATTAGCCATAACATATTCAGAAGTCAAATGTAAGCAGGAATACATTAACATTGAGATCAGTGCCGCGGTAATTTTCATTGGGAAAATGACAAAGAAGGACACAAAAATTAAAACACGAGATGTGGAGAGTCTCAGTATCGCCCTCAGAAGATGAGGGGTGAACTCATTCGTTGTCAGCCAGGAGCCCACACTCCACAGCCAGCTGTGAGCTACACCAAACAAACATGGGCTGATGAGCACTCACAGCCTCTCTCCTGCGCTCGGAACACGCACGGGGGAGGTTCCATCCCACACAGGACACTCAGCCTCAGAGGTTCAGACACCTCTTTCAACAGCCCGCTTCTCTCACACCTATCATGCTTTGATTGCTTTAGGCACAGCAAAGTCCTGGACCCTGGCCAGTTGGGAACAACCATACCGACAGCTGCCAAGATGTAGAACAATTCTTTCTGAGAACACCACTCCAAGGCACCCAACATCTCATGCAAGGACAAACAACAGCACCTTGGGGCGGCCCAGGCACACAGCTGGACGCATGACCAGCATAACAAACATTGCTACTTCCTTCAATATGTTCCCATGTCATTTAGAAGCAAAAATGGATGGAGATTCTCTAAGTGCATCAGTATTTCCAGCCTAAAGAAACCCTTCAGAGACTCACCAAGAAGTTTTTACAGGCCTGTAGCTGTTCAAACAAGGGTTATTGACAAAAACACATGAGAATGATATTAAAACACAAGGCACAGAAGGCTGCACTGGAGCCTGCCAACAGGTGACTGCTCTGATCAACACATGCACTGTGGTGAGTGTAGATCACAGCTGTAACTGCTCTATCCATAGCCAGGCATCCTTGACTCGGTACTTCTCAAACCTAGAAAACACCTTCTTCCTCTGAGCCACTTGCCTCCAAATCCAGGCAAACTGTCCTTTGTACCAGACTCGCTGTTCCATCAACCTGTACATCACTACTCATAAATCTCATTACACCGGCACTAGTGTGCAACTTGTGCCATCAGCACGACAGTCTCCAATTCCAACAATTCCAATTTCCACTTGTCTATTGCTCAAAGCCCAAGCTGGGTGAAAACTGGGGAAAAAAAAATTTCAGTAGAATAAGATGGAGAGAAATACATTACACTGTGCCAAAAAGGCAGCCTAGAAACTCACAACAAGGTGGCCTTCGATTCTATAGAGAAACACAAGATTTTCTGTAAGGAAATCTGCATGTCATTACCTGCTCATTCATTTAACAATCTAATGGCCAGGAAGTTAGGTGTGGAGCTCTTTCCTGGCTCCAGCTCCTAATGAAAGGCCCTTCAGGAGTGCTGGGAACCATCACTGGTGGAGCTTGCATTCCTCACTGCCTGATTGGTGTAAGCTCCAGCCCCAGGAACTCCTATCAGGGACACGTACCTTTGCTAATCACACAGCTTGACCTCCACATTTCCCTCTTTACTGGGTTCTCAGCAGGAGTGCTCCATCACCCAGAGCATCTTTGCACCACGTTTACTTACTGGTTCAAACAACTGAGCCAGACTGTCCACCCTGTGCTTTGCCCTGGCACCCAGCAGCTGACGTGCAGCACTCTGTGCAGCTGGATCTGATGGAAGGATTAAGCTTTAGTCATTAGGAATCATTTTGGTGGCTGAAAATGCAGCCTCTCTCCTGATAATGTGCAGTATCATTTAAAACAAATTAATTTCTCATTTCTTGCTGCTGGTCATAATTCTCAGCATGGGACACATCACAAATGACTTTAAGGATGGAACGTACAATAATCATTAGCAAATCAGAAAAAAAAAGCAACTGAAAAACAACCCAAGCCCATTACAGCCATATTTTTTTACTCTACTTTCCTGTAGTTTTTGAAGCTCATTCTCATAATGTAATTCAAGTGATAGCAGCAAATTACAGCCCTCTGATCCTCTTCTAGGCAGCTTCATCACCTCTCTACATTCTATTACCAAACTGGCTAATTAATAATTTCTCTGCACTGGCACTAAGCAGAACTACTTACGTGCCCATTTGGAGACACCAACCCATCATTTGATGACCGGTGTGTTGCCTACACACACCCAAGGCAGAGCAGGAGCTTGCCTCGCCTTGGACACTTCCCCAGGCTGCTTTTCCCAAGTTTAAGCAGTTGGAGTTAGGGGCTGGAGCAAGCAGGGTCACCAAGGGCAGGGTGGGAAGGACAGGAGCACTCACTGAAACACAGACTGGGGGTGTGAGCACAGCCAGAGCTGCAGCTCCTTGATGCAGTTCAAGGACAAGGTGTCTCACGCACATCCCACCAGGGACTGCTGCAGGGGCCCAACTCCCTCTCACCTGCAGGCACAGGTAAGGCTGCAGCTGTTCCAGCCTCTCATGTCTCAAGAAGGAAAAGTCACAGTGAAATCAACCGAACAAATCAGCTCCTGTAAGGACCAGGCTGCTTTGAATCCTCCAGCTCTCTGTTCGAGCATGGCTGTGATGCTTGTGTTATCACTTTGATATTAATGCCCATAATCCTCTGGGAGTAAGCAACTGTTTGCCTGAGTAAGCCCATGCATAAGACTAAGCATTAAATTAAACTATCATCTGTCTAAAAGCAACATTATTCAGCCACTATATGTGTTAGGTATTGAAAATTTGTTGCTGCTGCTTTTTGGTGGGTTTTTTGTTTGTTTGTTTGTTTGTTTTTTATAATGTAGCCCAGTAAGATCCCCATGAGTAATTTCTCTGCTGAGGCCCGGAGTAAATACACTCTCAGCTCAGTCATCCACTTGAACCTCCTGCTGAAATCAGAGCCACACCATTTGTTCCAATTGTTTTAATCAAAACAAAAAAACTTAACCTGAGGAATATTTAAATATCCACTTCAGTTTGCAGCAAAACCTTTACCATGTGGTTTAGAGGAGACCTGGAGAAATTACCTGCAGTGCTTGGCCCCTGTGTTTAGCATGCATTACAGTCCTTACTGTCCCAACAGCTCCACAGTCTATTTCTTATTAGCTATACACACTTATCCAGGGCAGAGAAACCTCTGACAAATTCCAAGCCAAGGGCCGCCAGGGTCTATGAAAGTAACTCTACCTTAAGCATGAACTTCACATCAGGAGGAAGCAAAGTCTAAGTGCAGCTAATTATGCAATCCATTATCCCTCCAGAGGTGATTGTTGTCTTCCCCTTATTATCAGATGCTGCCTTCAGCTGAAATTCAGCCTCTCCACCATTACCACAAGCTCCAGAAATACTGTTCCCTTGGCAGGAGGTAGGAAGCCCCTCAGAGCTGTGCCGTGCACACCGCAGGGCCCAAGGGACACCAGCTCCAAGCACAGGGGGAAACTTTGCTTAAGGTGGCCATTAAAACATCCTTGGCCATTAGGAGATTGCAGGAGGCAGGATGCACACTTCTGTTACCAGCAACGCTATACAGGTATGTGTGCAGGCATCCAGCCCCGCCCAGGCAATATTTGTAATTTATTTTTGTCAACATAACTGTTTCTTTCTTCTGAAAACCTCATGCAACCAATTATGTCATCTAAACCCCAAACAGAAGCACAGCCCCTGATTTATCAGCCTACTGAGACTGGCACATCTCATGATAAGCCAAACTCAAATCCTTACAGCCAAGGTTCACACAGACTACTGCAGCATTTTTCTGGCCAAACACCTATTTTTTTCTTTTAAATATCAGTTCAAGGTATATAAATTACAGAAAATATCTTGAATCTTTGTTTATGCCAGACTCTCAGGAATTATTTGAGATAAAATACTCTTTTTCTCCTTACCTGCTTTCTTAACTGCAAGCTCCTTAGGGCAGAACCAATTTTCATAGTGCACTTAAACACTGTAAGGATTTGATATGAACTGGGTTTTCAAGTCAGACAATTACCATACTTGAGTTAAAAAAAAAACCCAAAACAACAACAACAACAACAAAAACCAGAGAAGTTCAATGCAGGAAACACAAGGACGTGTTGAGCTCAAGAATAAGATACATCTGTCACGGTCCCTGTGTCCCACCAGGTGACTGTGATGCCAGCTGAGTGCACAGCCCCAGCTCTCAGCTCAGTAAGGGTAGGCTGGAAACTCAACAGGACCTCAGTGCTCCCCTTGCCTGGAAAGATTCCAGCAAACCAAACATAAGCCCACCCTGAGGCCAGTCAGGGCTCACCCTGCAGTGAGACAGAGGGGTACACCTGAGGCACACTTTCACAGCAGAGCTTTTCAAAGAGGAAATGACTGCAGAGAGAGTGGAGCAAGACTCAAAGCCACAGGAAACTACCATATTTGAGTGGGGATTTCACATCCCTGTGGATGTGCCTAGAGCATGTGGCATGAACACCTGAAAACCCCCTAAGGTATCAGCAGCCACTGGCAGGGAAAGTTAGGACACATGAAACTACTCAGTGCCCAACATAATTCAAACAGCCAAAATACTGCCTGTAATTACTATTCCATTTATCTTCACAATCATAAAGCAAGTATGATTATCCCTCCTGCTGGCACACTGCCCAGTTGTAGGCAGGACACCACAATCATAAACCCAACGCAAACCCAAAACAGAGGATGCTCTGACAGGTCCTCCATGCACAAAGCTTCATAGCAAATACCCTGGACGAAGCCTGAGCTAGCTCCATTCCAACACACCCCAGCAATGCTTCATTTCAAGCAGAATCTCAGTGCTCCATGTCCCCAGCCAACTCCACAGGGCCAGAACCCTGGCTGAAAACATTTGTAAGGATCACCAGTTGCCCTATTAGGTCAGGGCTGGCAGTCCAGCACCAAGAGCACTGTCACACCAGGACGTCAGCTGGAAAAAGCACAAGAAATAAACTTGCCTCCAAACAAAAGATTATATTTTCAGAAGAAACTGGAGGCAGGGAAGCTACCTTCCACATGTTTATGAAACATAAAACATGTCTATTTTTCAGAGAGAGGACTAGGGGAAAACCCCAATGTGGGAACTGACAGTGGTCAAAGAGGAATTTCTAGGTTTCAGGCAGCAGCAGCAGCAGAGCTTGTGGGAATGCTTACTTTCCCACACTGGCCTGTGATTGTAAAGAGGAATCAAAAACAATCCTTGGAAGGCGAAAGACCATTAGCAGGGGCTGTTTTTTCTAACTTGTTGTTTACTTGTAAGAAACGGTCGAGAGGTGTTGTTCCAAATGACCAATAATATTCATAATATACCAAAACATTGTATAATAGGATGTGCTTATGAATAAACTTCCACTTTTAAGCCCCCCAATACGATTTGGAGTATATCATTACTAAAGCCGTCCCAAATAATAATGATACCGCAGCCCTGAGTATTCAGTGGAAGGAAAAGGCTTTTCATGATACTGTTTCACTCAGAAACCTTTTTCCATAGAAATACCTGTAACAGAGATTGCCTATTAGAGTCACTTGTAGATTTTCCTTTGCCAGTACAATTCTATGATCCAGCAAGCCTGTAAGGCAGGAAACACCTCTGGAGCCAGGGACCTATTTTTGAGATGTCAGAGAATTTCAGTGCCTGCTGCATATGTTTATCAATAGTGAAACACAGCAGCTGGGGCAGCCAGGTCTGAGTCACATCCCAGATCTTATCCACATCCCAGCTTTCAGTAGCAAAGTTCAAGCACCTACTCCAAGTACTTGCACTGGGCCGTTCCCCCTTTAACAGACCTCTCTGCCCAAAGAGAGCTTCTTCACATTCTGCTCCATGCTGCAGGAATGATCCATTTATGGAAGTCATACCACAAACAAAGAGAACCTATTTAAAACGTGAACATTAAGAGCACGCTGAACATTCAGATTCAGCCACCTTGATTTCTTAAATGGTATGAAGTCTACTTATTGGACAGTGTCACTTCTTCCTTAGAACTCTTTCATTATTTGGCATTTGAGTAGTAGTCTTTTTTCTCAGATCACATTGTTTACTTTACCAGCTTCTTTGCCTTTTGGAAAGCTAGAAGAAGCCACAGGTTGAAATAAACTTTCAATTCCACCTGCAGCTTCTTTCAAGCTTCCACACAGTTCCTGCACTTAGCTCCCTGCTCTCCCTCCTTTCTGTCTCCCTTTGCTCATAGCTCTGGGCACACAGGTAGGCCCCGGGACTTTCCTTCTGCTACTGTCATTCAGCAAGACAACTGTGAAGATTTATTAGCATGAACAATTAACTTGTTCTTTCCTTCCCCGTCAAATGGGAAGATGTAGATTGCATTGTTTTTCTAAGCCTGGTGACATTACGGCCTCAGTGTCAACAGCAGAAACACTTCGGGCTCCTCACTGGCACCAGACCGCAAGGCAGGTAAGCCAGATGTCACATCACCACAAGCTTTTTCATTTCCATTTTAAGTTAATTTGGTTTGTTTATTTTTTACTGAACTGTTTCCAATTCAGTTTTCCTACTGCCTGGACAACTTTGAGCCACCCCTCAGCACTTTCTCCTTGTGTCCAAGTTCTGGTTTGAGGGAACATTCCCCAGTAACATCTTATCTCATTGTGCTGACACAAATGTGTTAACTAGCTCTTGGCTCTGTACAGACAGCAAACAACAGGCCATGCATTGGTGGCCTTACTCAGGCAAAAAGGGCTTTGGAATTCTGGGGTATTTTCACCTTTCAAGTTAATTACTTGATCCAAACAGTCCCAGAATACCTGAAAGTCATTGCAAGGGCCCTTCAGTCTGGTGGCTGCTCTCATGGCTTCCTCCCCTCTCACAAGATACTCAAGGAGTTGGCCAAAACAGAGGTCAGGGGACAAACCTCAGCTGGCTCTGCACTGGGCCCGGACTGGCTGCAGCCACCAACAGGGNCACGCTTAACAACCATTGATTGTTTACACGAGCAGTCATATTTTTCTTAAAGAACCTTCAGTGACTGGGTAATATTTTGAAAGCTTCTTAAGCAAGTAACTCTTACAAGAGAAAGATAATAAAAATCACCCCTCCTCTTGTGGAGCTAAACATGTTGGATTTACACGTAATAACAGTTACATCTCCATCATTAAAAAATTGAAAAACAACTGCAATCCAGTTCCAGCCACGTCCCAGAACTCAAAGTCCACTGGGCAACTCTGCCATAAATATTAACAGAGGTGATGCCCAAGTCTGCTCTGTTCTTCCTCTGCTTGGGCAGAGCACTGAGCACCAAGTCTGAGCCTGTTTTCCTCCTCTCAGTAGGTACCAGAAAGAAGAGGATGGCAGCCAAAGCCTCGCCAGCATAATGCTGATACTACACCAGAGCCTGAGCTGCACTTTGGAATGAGTGGCTATGAACTTGCACTGCCCGACAGATATGCTGGTGGCTTCCTGTCACTCCTTGCATCCATCACCTGTGTTTGTCAGGTGAAAACACAACAATCAGTCTTACTTTATCATAATAGTTTGGCTGTGAGTATTTTCTTGGCTGACTAAAGACAACATTTGGACACTCTCAGCAACAAATCCAGGTTTACCAGCTTTCTGTGAATTGGATTCAGTCTGCTTCTGGCCAGATTTGTTGGCCATATGGCTTCCCAAAGCCAAAGGCTAATAACATGTTTTAGGCTGAAATGACTACAGCAGCCAGGAACAGTGAATGCGACCCACAGGTTCCCCGTATGTCCACTCACACACACACACAAATTTTTGTTACGGTGCAGCTCTGCTTTTAAACAAACACCCGTGTGACACCGGCAAAGCAGTGAGAAAACAACAGCAGTAAGCTGCTGCTTTGGAAAGTAATATCAGCTATAGGGAAGCCTGAAATACTAAAGGCAAGGTCCTTTTATTTAAAGAAACAAAACAAACAAACAAACACAAACAAACAACAACAAAAAACCAAACAAAAAACCCCACACAGAAATATGGAGTATTAATACCTCAAACAACCTTAATGTACTGTTAGTTTGATTTAAGACACTCATGATTCCAAGAAGCGCTAAAAACAACAGATGCTGCTCTTTTGATGGGAAACATACAATCCTGTTCACTCACCTTATGGAATTCATTGTCACCATCCTCAGCTCTGCCACAGGAAGGGAAGATGAGGGCCACAGATGGGGATAAGAAGGCATGGTGCAGCAGCAATCTCTAATATTTAAACCCTGTGTGCAACTCGGCCCACGCCCACGGCAGCAGAGAAAGGGCTGTGTGTACTTCATCTCAGCTCCCACCTGCGTGAGCCTTGGTTCCACAGAGCACCGGCATCCACTCATCTTCTCACACCTCAGTACTGCACCCCAGTCGCACCCAGTCAAAGCCCACCCAGAGTTACCTCCTGCTCACACCTCTCGAGCCTCCAGCCAACTTGCAGAGTTCATGATTTATTCCTCTCTACCACCTTTCTGGGTCTATCTTAGCACTAAGTGTAACTAGCTTTATAGAGTGAGTGTTATTTTCTTTTTGCCAAGCAGAAAATCAATACCCTGCTCCGCAGACATAAACACTGACTGGCCTGTGTTTAGGTAAAACCAGCTGTTTCTGGGTCAGCATCAGTGTTTAACACTTTCTTGTACCAAGCCTCATCTCCTAGCCCATACTCTGACAATTTGGTCTCACACAGACATCCTCCTGTAATTTTCCTGCAGCATTTCCCCAGCCTCACATGGCTTTTCACAGAGGACCCCCTTAGCCACCAGTCAGAAAGTTGTTCAGGAATAAGCAAGGAGAGACCCAAATGATGTTGACCTGTACAGCTTTGAGACATGTGGGGGAAAAGGCTCCAAACCTATATCACACCTGATATGTCTCAGGATATATCAAACCGAGATGAAATAAGGATTCTTATTTTCCTAATGAAATTGAAGCCCAGGGAAAGTCAGATCAGTATCCCTCCCCTAGTCCATCTCGAAGGAACGATTTTACCTCTTAGTTGGACTTAGGGTAATTGTACAAAGGCTTCCAATCTCTGAAATCTGTAATGAAATTTGTAATCCTGACCTGCTGGATATGAGCTATACAATTACTTGGAGTATATTTAGAGCAAATAATCCATTCCCCCAAAGCTCCAAACATTCATGGCTGTGGATGTACGGCCCTGACCAAGGGTCTGCATTATAATTACTTGTGCAACAAGGTGAAGGCCACGTCTGACTCCCACTAAGCCCTTTAGGAGAGCTCATCTGCCCTTCTGACAGTGTTTGAGACATATTAAGTCTTTGCTGAATCAATATCTATTGTGCAAGAGCAAAAAACACTGAGATTAAAAAAAAAAATCCAAACAAATCCAGTCATTACAAATGAATACAGAATAACCCATAACCACACTGAGCAGGCAGCAAAACCCATCAATATGGTTCATTTCTGTAAGCTCAAACCAGCAGAGAAAAGGTTCATCAGATATGTTGATGAATCACAGCTGTAAATAGCCCTTGAATTATGAAGCTCATTCAGAAGGTCAGTGGAGCAGAGGCACTCGGATCCCACAGCAGCCCCTCCTGACTTCCAAGGTCAGCAGAGTGGGCCTTTATGTGTCTGCTTCACTTAAATCTGCGCTGAAATTGCATAAAATGGAAAAAGGCTTCATCCTATCTGCAAAGTTACCCAGATTCAGAAGTTGCTCACTCAGCTATCAGATACAAAAGCCAGCTTGACTTGAAGCATCTTTGACAGGATAGGTAGCTTGAGACTCAAATGTCTATTAGTTTATCCTTGACAAAATGACCCAATTGTCCTAATCATACACACTGTTAAACCAAGCAAACATGAATGGCTGCAACGTAGCACATGTTTGGAATCCACCCAGTGACGCAAGTCAGCAAGTCCATTATTGTTTCCTAAGACTGCTTCCTAACCCCCTTTCCTCTGACCACCATGCAGTGACTGAAGCACTTGGAGCACCAAAGTTTTTCAAGTCTCAGTCATGCTTAATGACGAGGTTTTAAGCCCTCCTTCACTGAGGGTCAAACTAACCAGGTCCTTTTCTGGATCAGGTCTGGCCTGGTGTTCTCTCCCTGTTGTGAGACTTAGCTCTCCTATCAAGATTCAAATGCCTCGTTTTGCGAAGTTTTGCAGAGAAGGAAACTTCTCCAGACATTAATTCTGCACCAGCAGTTCAGCATGGGGAGCGAGGACTGAGGCTGTCCAAGTCTCCCAGACCTCCACAAAGTTCCTGTGCTGGGAAGCTGGTAACAGATTGTCAGAAAGGGTTAAAGCAGCTGTCCACACGACTCTCTATGCTCTCCAGAGGGTGGCAAAGCGCATTGTTTGGCGTAATGATGACACAGATCTGCATGTGTATGTCTTCAATAATTCATGTTGCAGCATGTCTCGCTGTGGGGACAGATGTCAGTGAAATCAGTGACAGCCGATCACGCTGATCCCTCACATAATCATGGGAGAGCTGATCCCGTGGCAACACTGAGCCTTGGAAACCCGCCTGCGGTGCTGATGGCGGGGGTGACAAGAGCAGGCAGACACAGCCACGTACAACACCTGTGTCTGCAAAGACACCAGTGCTCGTGCAGTACACCACCCGTGTCACACTGATGGCACACTGCGGAGGGGCCAGAATAGCTGCCGTGGGCTGCAGGTGCCATTGAGGAGCCACGTCACACACACCCCACATGGAGACGAGTGCAAGTCACTCTGACAACTTGTGTGAGCCCTGCACAAGTTCACATGCGCTTGAAAACAAACCAGTTGTTTCCTGTTTTTTTCCTCCTTCTTTGATTCCTAATCGATTCACCATCTCCATTTGGGTCTGTCCCATTTCATGTTGTATTGGGCTGCTTCAGTGTCCCAGCCACTGACAGGAAAGAGCAAATTGCAGTTGTACCCACCAAGGAGCACGGATATAATCCCTCTGGGAGAGAAAGTGAATCAGTGCTAATTAGAATGATTGGATCTCTTCATCTTGTTTGAAAAATCTATTGTTGTCAGACAAAAAAAAAAGCACATTCTTCTCAGCATAAAATCCTTCCTGTTTTATTCAAACACCTCATCCAAATTGTTCCATGTTCTTTGTTTAGATATTTAAGAGAGCTACCCAGTTAATTTTTTATGGTAGAGAGGGTTTTGGTTTGTTTTGTTTGGGCTTTTTGGGTTTTTGTTTTGTTGTTGTTGTTTTTGTTTTTCAAAATACAGAGATATACAGCTCACACAGGTCAGCTTTCTAGGTCTGTTTCTTTTTGCTGGATAGATTTCTGTACCTGTGTTTGAAGCAGCAGTTAAGTAAATCTACAGCTAACTTAAGCAGGCATATTACTCTTTCATCATTGGCAGATCTCAAGATGAGCTGACTTACCCCAGAAAAATGAGAGTTTAAGGGAGGGGTAACATTTTCACTTTTATGGCACCAACTTAAAAGCCCAAGTGGAACCTGTCTCAGTCATACATGAGAACAGGACATCTCTATACATGTATGTACATATCGGATTTCTGTCAAGTGGTACAGACACAATGCCAGGACCACAAACTGGGCTCTAGGGCCAGGCATTCCCAGTCCACAGAGCAGTGTGTTCTACACGTTTGTCTCTCAATCATATTCTTCCCCAACAATGTCAGTGCCAGCAGAAACCTCATCTAAGATCAGTGCACTTAAAAAAGAACATTAATTCCTCATTATACTCTGATCATATTGTTTTCAAGGCAACATCCTGAGCCAAAGTGCCTCATCAGAGTTGCTATGCACACTGTTGTTTAATATCATGTGCCATTTTTCTTGGGAAGGTGCATTTATATAAACATTTCTATTCACAACCCTGTAAAGAGACACAGGATAATCATTTATGACTTTTAGGTAAAACGTCATATGAATCTTAACATATGCCATTACACTGTATGATGGCAATCTTGGCTCTTCCAAGGGAACCTGGAAAACATCCAGTGAGATGTGAATGAGCCAAAGGCAATAGAGAACCATACCCACGCTAATCCAGGTTTACACCTTTCATTCAGCACTCCAAGCTTCCACCAGATGGTTTTGCACAGAGACATTAATGCCAGGAATACTGTACAGCCGGTTTTCAGAAGGTTTCTGATGTGAAAATAATCCTGATAAATAGCATCACCAAGCCAAAGGTGCAACAAATGGCCTGAAGTCTTTAGAAGAAGGTGCCAAAGGTGACTTTAGGTCTTTGCCATTCCAGATCACTGCTCATTCATTTTGCAAGGGGACTTAAGGGCAGGTTCCTCGTCTAATGTACAGCCATTACACCCATACAAGGATAACCACATACCAACCCTGGAATGATGTTTTCAAGCTCCAGGGTAGTGGGCTCCACAAAAGCTTGATGAAATTTGCACTGATAACTGAACTTCCTCAGATGACCACAAAGGCTTTCCCTCCAAGTTTTGAGGATACCATAGTGAGCAAAATGCTAGTGTAAACACATCAGAGTAATGTACTGAGATTTCAGAGAACTATAAACAGCTGATACCAAAATAAAATCTCCCCACTACAAATCTGATGCCCAGATCACCTTCTTGCACCATGTTATGGAAGTGTGAACACTGAGTCAGTCACCAAAAGTGGAGCTAGCAGACAGGGGTGTATTATCACTTCTACTGCACTTTTCTTTTTCCTCATATATGAAATGCTGCCTGGAAGCTTAAATAAGCACCCACAGTGAAGTGTTTCATCTGAGGTCACCCGCAAAGCCTTCACCTGCATCAACAGACAGCATCTGGCACAATCTCCATCTCCACAAACTGTTATGAACTGCACAAGTAAAAATGTGAAAGCCATTGCTGCTGAGAGGTAATTCCAGCCCCAGAACTGGCCACCCCACCCCAGTTTGCCTACAGACTGGAGTAATGCTTCAGGATGGCATTTGGTGTTCTGGTGCTCTGGCATGAATCAGGGGATTCTGCAGGAACCCCTTCCATGCTAGGAATGCATTTTACAACCATCTCTGCCTCAGCATTCTTGTTTGCTCCATACTGTCACGTGCTTCAAGTCACACAAGGTTCTCTTTGTGTGAGGTATCTCAAAACAGCATCTCCCTACTCCTTAGTGCTGCAGCCATAGGAGACATGGCCCTCACGTGACACATACCAACAGCACATATGTCGGCTTTTTACTTCCTAAAAAACCAAAAGCCCACTTTTTCCTTTCTCTCCACAGCAGCATATGCGTGATGAGCCAGCTGTCAGGGACACACCATTTTCAGCTTCCTGCCCTGCAAGTAGGTTCAACAAAACAGCATATTGCCACATTGTTCCAGGAGTGTGAGGAGAAGAAAGGAAAGGTTTAACTTTTGCTGTTAGCTCCCAGTTCCTTTGTAGCAGACATGGCTCCATCAGACACAATGGCTTTGTTACAGCATGTTTCAGGCAGGGCTCAAGCGTTGAATATTCAGCAGAGCTCCAGGCAAGCAATTCTGTTGCAGCTAGGTTTCTTGTCTTCCAGGAAGCCCTTGACAAAGGTCACAAACAATTTGCTCGTTCCTCTTATTAAAATAAAGATGGAAAGCATTGATGATAGCTCTGCCCAGCAGCTAACTTCATCATCTGTAGCAGTTCCAACATATGCTTGTGAGATAATGAAAAATATAGCATTAAATACAGTGGCAGATTGAATCTTGTTTCAGGGTAAATATAGTAAGTCATTTTTTTTTCCTCCTCATTTCCTCAGAACCTGTTTAGCATTAGACTGTTAATATCATCACTGATACATGACAAAACCATTGCATAATATACTGCATTTGAAGCCAGCCCCCCCATAAAAGTGAGCAATGACAAAGTGTGAACATTACTAAGGCACTGATAGTAATAAAGTGCTCCAAGCCAGCCCTCTTCTGGATGTTTCCATTCACACACCTTTAAAGAATGGGGCTATGGGCCAGGCTGTGCACCTCAGTCCCCCACCTGCCAAGTCAGGTTCGAGACAGAATCCCTTCAGGCTCCCTTCTGTCCAGGTCCTGCAACTCCACCCATGTCCTTGGCCGTGAGGGTGGGCACTGCTGCCCTGCTCACTGACAGATCTTTCCTCAACTTGTGCTCTTGTCAACACAGAAGGCAGCTGATTTATCTTCTCCAAGGATACTTGAGAGACTTTGTAGACAAACACATCTTGCAGAGAACTGCTCATACAAATTCTCCACATGCTCCACTGCTGCCCTGCAATGTTCCTCTCCAGACATCTCTCCTGACCTGGGCCCATCTGAACAGCCAAAGGCCCTTCGCCTGCAGAAAACTCCTTGAGCACATCTTCACACCTCTCATTATAGTCAACAATTCCAATAAGCATCTCCAGAGAGTGCACAGAAGCTCCCTTCTGACCTTCATGACAAGTGGCAGTTCTGCCACATCAACCAAGTAAGGCAGGAGAGTGGTGACCAGCGTGTCACCTCCATTCCCACTGGGGGATGTTGTGCACTGCCATTCCCACTGTGCTGCTGAGGGTGCAGCTCAGACAGCACACACACCTGAGAGAGATGCCAGCCACCAAACAAGTCCGTAAGGCCAATATTCCACGCAGGCACCACTTCTTCCTGGTTTGCAGGTGGCACAGTGCTGTTTGTGAGCCACCTTTCCTAATGAAATGCCCCACCTACCCTTACTTGTAACTACTTTTTTACATGGAGTTTCTGCACTATGGACATTTAGCCTGATGTCTGCATCTTAAATCCTGATACCTGACTGTCTTGTCTATTTCCTCCCAATTAAACCAATGTCAGCTCTGGGGCTTGAAGAAGCCAAACCTCTGTCCATTACTGGCAGATCTGCAAGAACTATGCACAACCATGTGTAATGAAACTCTAGGGTTTTAAATGAGCGGTCAGTTCATTACTATTTACTTTAGACTGTTCTAATACCCCAAGTCTATGGCTAGATTTTTCGAGTGATGTTAGAGGAAGAAAAATAAATTTCTTGGAAATTGCTGGAAGCTGTTTTAGTCAAGAAGCCAAGGACTTAGAGACATGTACAGATCCCTGCAATTTCCATTCCCATTGCTGTTACCAGCATCACGCAGCTGTCCTGCTGTCCATTCACATAAAA
Source organism: Cyanoderma ruficeps (assembly GCA_008694505.1). Classification (NCBI taxonomy): domain Eukaryota; kingdom Metazoa; phylum Chordata; class Aves; order Passeriformes; family Timaliidae; genus Cyanoderma; species Cyanoderma ruficeps. Next base: position 179,668 of record VZDJ01000250.1, on the reverse strand, counting down.
TGAGAAATTAGGAAATCAATTTGCCCATACTGCCACTGGAAAAATTGAGACTCAGCAGATCAAAGTGCCAAGGTGGAAGAGCTGTTAGAAGCACTTAGGCACAACCAGGCGTCAGCTGGGACAGGGACACACAGGCATCACAGCCAGTGGTTCTGGGCTCTGAAGACAATCCCCCAGAGAGAGAAACCCCAGGCAGAAGGAGAAAGGCAAGAAGGAAAGACAGGAAAGAAGGCAAGCCCAGTTTGCAATGCCACGTGCAGATTGAGCTGCTTGGTGTTCCCAGCTGAGGAACCCATCTTACTGATGCACACAGCTTGACACTGAGCAGTGCCAGAGCCTCATGTGTCCCAGGACAGCTGCACAGGGCAGGTGGGCCAATGCCATGTTCTAACACCAATGAACTGCCCCTTGCCTGAGCCTGGCTGTCTCTGAAGAGCAGAGCCCATCTCCTGTGGTGCAGGGAATCTTTCTAACCGTGAGCGGTTTATACGCATTTCCCTGTGCGCCCATTCCATCTCTCAGCTCCAACAGCTCCTCGCCCTGACATACTCCCGACAGATGCCATCACACACAGCTAACTAAGCTGCTCTTTCCAGCCTTGTCTCTTGAGAGGGGCACTGCTGCCCTCTTTCCTCATCTGTCCCTGTTGCCATCATCTTTTCTGTGCCTTGCACAGTGTTTCCCTGCCTTTATGTGAAATAACAAAATAACAAAAATAGATATTGGGAAAAAAAAGCCAAACAACGTCGTCCCCCCCGTCCCAACTGAAACAAAAAAACCACAAACAAACAAACCAAGAAAAACCCCCCAACCCCCCCCCCCCACACCAAAACAAAATAATCTAAGGGAACTTGATAAAAAGCAGTAGGGCTGAATTTCAGCACTTTTCTAAACCTTTTCAACAGTATTTACACTAAGAGTAGCAATAGGTTTTAAGTTACTTGATACAAAACCCTGCTGCAAAGAGAGCCAGAGTGCTGTGGACCAGCCACACAAGAGCAGCAGGAGTTCCAGGTGCAGGTACCCTCATGCTGTTTTCTCAGCCCATTCCAGGTACGTGTTCACACCAATGCCACAAACTACCAGAACCCAGCCAGTATTTGGGCACCTGTGGACAAGCATTACCTGACTAAGCCCAGGTCAGAACGCCCTCATGTACATCTCTGTTCTCCTTGCAACCTTTCCAAGAGCCTCAGGGAAGAAGGCTGACACAAGGGGGAATGAAGGAATGGCCAAGCTGGAGTGACAGGGCAGTCACACAATCATCATTAAGGTGATAATCTATGGCAGGCTGCTGCTTTGACACCCCTCCTATCAACAGCTAGCCATCGACCTCACTCAACTTCGCAAGTTCTTTTTTCAAACATTATTTCAGATGTTTCCATCCCTTTAAAGCCACTCCTGCTTATAGCTAAGTAGGTAATTTGCTATCCCCACCTGCTATGCAAATTGATTAATCACAGGCAAACAGAAGGCTGGTTCCCATGCCGAGGAGGAAGGAAATCAGTATCAACTGCTCTTTGTGACACTTGGATTTCACAAAACTTCCACCAAAGCTAAACCTTCAGCCTGTGCTCCAGCTCCAAACTTAACTGTCCTTGGGCCAAAAGGGAACAATCTTTCAGAAAGCTTTTAAACTCCCTGAAAATCACAGCACAAGGAACAGAAAGATTTTTTTTTCTTTATTTCAGCCAAACACAATAAACATTCCATCAGGCACACAGGGCTACACAGATGGTTCCTGAAGGGAATGGACTATCTTTCAAGGGCCAGTTGCAAAGTGACACCATCACTTTGTCACTCCAGCCTCCCACTTAAGGCAGAGTTGGAAGTTCTTCATAAAGCAGCATTCTGCAGATGGCAACATTTACACATGATGTATATCACCTTTATGGAACCTCAGAGATTGTACAGCATTAAGGATGTCCCTGGCAGTGTCATCCATCACAGGATCAAAGTGAGAAAGTTACGAAGCAACCCTCCCTGGTGGCGAGGCAGTCACACTCTGTACTTTACCAAGAGGTATGGAAAACTCTCCCAGCACTCAGCAAGCCTGGGGATCATCAGGACAACCCCTGAAAGCAGCAGCAGTGTCCTCCCCACCTCCAACAGGACAATTTCACCTTTACAGATTCCTCATCTACTCCTCCCAGAACCCTCTCTGACAGGAGGAAGGCACATCCCTTACCTGATGGCCTGTTTTGTCTCAGCTGGGAAGCTAAGGGCTGTTTCCTGACCCCAGGAACTCTGTGCAACTGTCAGACAACCACAGGAAACATATCAGTGGGGGCCTGGGGTCAATGGCTCCCCAGCCCAAGAGCACTGGCATGAGACAAGGAACCTGCATTGGTCACTGCCCAGCAGGGCCCTAAACAAAGCTGTACCTCTGCAGAATTCCATGGGAACTGTGGATCGGTGCAGCTGCCTGGCCCACCGCTGTGACCTACAGAGCCACAAACTTGTGCCAGTAGGACCCTCCTTTGGCACCAAACCTGTAAGGTACTGCCAGTTTTGCTAAAGATAAGAGCCACCGGCAGGCTCTCACACCCTCAGAGAAGGATGAAAACACTTTTCTTCCTCCCCAGGCACTACATACCCAAGCTCACTGATATCCAACTCCATTGAAGCATTTCTGCTGAAAACTTCCATTTTATTACACACACAGAGCCCTCCCCATCCAACCTACTGGGAACTGCAGAGACACCTCGACCAGCTAGTTATGGCTGGACCACCCTGGCCCAGTGGAAATGCCTCCAGTTGTTAAACATCGCTCATGGGTAACACACAGCTTGCTCAAGGCATGACTCACAGCAGCTGAGGGCCATGTGAGGGTCAGCATGACAGCAAGGCTTGGGAGAGCTGCTGCAGAGCAGCACAACGCCACGGTTCGTGGAACTTTTATGAAGGAGAACGTTGGCAGTGCCTGTCACACACCATGGCAGCAACAGGCAAGGCAGAAGACTCACCTGACTGACACCTACCTGCAAGTATTACACAATCAAACACATACTACCTGTAGCAGACAGTGGGCCTCCTGTTCACTGATGCCCCTAAGTCAAGCACTACCTGTCTCCTAGGTCTGACTAGTTCAGAAGTAAAGCTTTACAATTGATGACTTAAACACAATCTGCCACGAGTAGCAGCATGGCTGGTCCCTGTAAGAGACATAAACCTGGCTAAGCTCACTTTCCTACCTTACTCCCGCAAACCTGCCTATCCCAAGGCAGAAGCATCCACCGCCTCACTCTGCCCTCAGGTAGTAACTCCTTTACATTCTGATACAGCCTCTTCCTCTCTCAGCACCTTGTTCTCCCTTCCCTCCTCCCACTCAGACCATGCAGTAAAAAAAAAACAAAACAAAACCCTAAAACAACCACTCACAATAATCTTTCCATCCCTCCTGCAAGCATGTGTTTATCTCTTTATTTTTAAATGTTACAGCTTCCCAACATCTGTCTCTGTATGGTATAATCTTACTGATGAAATATTTAATGTTTTCCTTGAGCCCTCATCAATATGTCTCTGTGTTATCAGCTTAGCAGATGGAGACACAGAAGGAATAACCTCAGCTTACCTGGGTGATTTCTTCTTAAGTACATAGTTACTTTACTCCAGGACAAGACTCACAGTTATTTTAGCAATGCAACATGATATATCTCAGTAGCAAACTAAATTCTCCCCTCTAATGTCACATATTCCCTACTGCACTGCCATCTTCCCCTCAGAATCTCCAGCTTCTTCTCACTGAAACCTAGTGAGAAGAACTATTTCCAACCTCACTTCATACAGACTGAGTAACTGAGGGAGATACTGAGGCCACCAAAAAAGCCACCCGGCTAGCCAGGAGCTGCACCTCCTTTTCCCATACTAGACCCCCACTAGTACTGTTGATCTCCTCAGCTTTTATTCAGCTGACTGTTCCTTAGGCTCCTAAAGAAATGCCACCAAGACACCTCTAGGATCTCCAGCCTACTGCAATGCTGTACAGTTGCAATGCTGTACAATGCACATACCCCAGAAAACCCACTTTTCCCACTTCATGTTTTGGAGGTTCCTCTCTTCTCCATGTAGGTAAACACTCCAGTGATTATAGTAAGCAAAGAGATTTCCTTAATACTATCTCACCACTATGGAACACAGCCCCCAAAAGCCTTCCTTCCCTTTTGGCAGAGGTAGGCTTTGTATCAGCTCTTTGACATAAACAAAGACACTTGACCACAACATTACCCATCACCAGACCCTGCTGTGTGTGACTAAAAGGAGGCAGGCGTACATTTCACCTTCACCACTTGGCTGTTCCTACAGCACAGAAACACTGCTCTGCACTCAAAAAAGCCCCGATCTGAGCAACACTGTGACCCTCATTTCCTGAGCACTAAGGCAGGTACCAGCCCAGGGCACAGCCTGCAGCCAGAAAACGTCTAGGAAAAGAAAAGCCATTTCTTGTATCAGCTCAACAGAGGTTCTGGCCAAGTCACCAAATGCCTGTCGGGTCATTCTGACTCCCGGTCTCAGCTGTGCATTCAGCATAGAAGGAAACTCAAGTACCACCAAGTGCTTGGACATACTGTAAGGAGGAGGTGCACCCAGCAGAAGCAGCATTCCAATACAGGCCAGCCCACCTGCTTGCACCTCCATAGGCATTCATCGTGTCCCCACCACGCCTGCCAGCTCAGGGGTCCAGCACCAGCCCCTGCCCTGAGGAGCAGGTCCAGGGGTGCATGGGCAGTGCTGCTGGGGGGAACCCCAGGTACAGAGTCAGCAGGAACTGAGCCCAGTGCACCACAGCTTAGCCCAGCACATCACAGAATGTGAGCTCAGCTGAAGGGTATTTGCTGTATGTTAGGGCATGCTGGGGGGAGGGTTTCTATTTATTTGGTTTATAATCCTATCTGAATAAAGGTAAACACATAGGGATTATAAATGAAATAAATCTGAATCAGGATAGAATGGGGGTGGGAGAAAAAAAAATCTCAAGAGGGTCAGGAGATAATGAAGATTATACCTCAATATTGGGATTATAATGTTAGTTCTTTATTTCAATAAAACTGGATAGAGATCTTTTATATCAGGGACAGAGCTTAGCTGTAAGGACAAAGTAATCTTCTGGGAATTATGCACACAAGCTCGACATCATTTTTATTGGATGGCTGATGAACTGGAAAACTCCAGGATAGCCTGGTTTTAATTTGTAATCTTAATTTTCATATAAATCGGTACAGTTGGAGGAAGGGGGGCAGATGTAGAGGGACTCTGATGCTGCGCTAATATTGCAGCATTAAGACAGCACATGCATTAGGCTACAACTGTAACTCATCTACTATCTGATCCTGTCTTTCTGTCTATCCATCTGTCTTCCATCTTTGCATCTATCTATAATTTCCCCACCAAAAAAATCTCAACCATGACCCAAGAGCAGAAGAGACTCAGTGCAACATTTCATGCAGCAAGGTCCATCCACAATACACCTACAAACCTCTGCACATATTAACATTCAGGTCAAATTCCTGGCCTCTGAGATATGGGGACTCCCACCTACAGCTTCTCCCGAGTGCTCACTTAACACAACTATGACGCCAGTGAAATGGATCATCCGGCTCCCCACCCCAGCATTTAGTCTCTGCCTCAATCCAAACCAGAATCGTTTGGCAACTCTGCTTTTTCCTCTGCAGAGTTCGGTTATTTTTCCTGCCCCCATCACCTCTTTCTTCAGGAACAAGAGAGGGACATACAAGTGAGATGGGACTGTGACAGACCAGTCGTGGATCCAAGAACAGAGCACTGGTCTCCTCAGCAGCTCTGTCACACAAGGTGTGCACACAAACAGAGCAACCACTTCCCTAACAGTGCTGAGCCACACAGCCATCAGCAGTGACTGACTGCCCTGGAATGGATTTATTCCACCACTAACATGCAGTCTACACAAGCACTGGATTGCAGCCTGTATTCCTCTACCTTCCTGCTACATAACCAAACTCATAGCGCTGATGGAACAGCTGCTTTCATAAAGGCAGCAATAACCAAAGGAGCTCCCAGAATTCCCCAGCACCTGAGCATCAAAACAAGATCTTCAGGAGGAAAACTGAAATGCCAAAAAGATTTTTATTTCCCAATGCAGATATCCTGGAATCTTAGCCTTTAAAACATGGCCTATTGGTGCTGAGACAGATAAAAAAGAAACACCAAACTTCTCCTTCCACTCCCCAATATGCAGCAACTGTGAAACACAGAATGGGCAAAGCCAGTTTTTACAACCTGCTTTACAGCAAAATGACGAGTGAATAACAGAGGAGAGTCTGATTGACTTGAATCTTATAGAGTAAGTTTCTTTATTTTATTCCAGACTGGAATGACTTAAATCAATTCCCACTTCCACTGTTGTTTCTGAGATAACATGGTAACGTGCTGGCAGAAATACTGTGTGAGGAAGTAGGAAAAAGGGCTTGTTTGCCTTCTCCTGCCACATACATCTCTCCAAGTTCTTTCCCCACATCAGTCCTCACCTCTGTAGAGCCAACAAGACACCACAAGGAGCAACAGCAGCAGCTGCCACAGTGGTGTAATGAATCACCAGTGAGCCTGGGAAGAGTGTGGAAAATCATGCCATAATGCAATTGCATCAAAGCAGGAGATCAAGATGAGTGTGATGACATCTTATTCTGGGCTCCTAAAGAGCCTCCAAGCATCTCATCAAGCCTTCTGAAAATATTGGGCAGTTGTGCACAGACAGACAATTCTGGCAGCAAGTTAGTCAGAGGGATGAAGGGAGGGGCAGGGCAGAGATGAGGATCAAATGCTCAATTAATATAATGGCTCAAGATTAACAAGGAGGTGCCCCAAGACACTAAGACCAGAGTTATTTACAGTCATTAGTCGTGATTTAGAGAAGAAGCTGAGAAATGAGGTGACAACCTATGCAGATAATACCAACTCATTTGGATTAGTCCAACCTATAGAAGACTTTGAGAACGGGAATAGATGAAAGACAGAACAATTATAGCAGTCAGTAATGGGCACTGGAACCAGTAATGTCAGTGCTTCCGTGCCAAATCCCAGGCAGAGCCTACAGAAGACCTGAGAAGTCAGCCAGAGTTTTGGGGACAGCAGGACCAGGAACCTGTCTCTGTAATGGTACAGACACAAAGAGCAGAGAAGTGTGCTGGAAGTCATAATGAAACCTGGCTCCGGACACAAATATGAGCACAGGTGCCCTATTAAGGGGCTCAGATTTGAGTTTTTTCCTTCAATGACACACAGTCATTTCAGAAAATGATAGAGATGATTACACTCAGCAAAGTCGAAAGGCAGCCACACAAATTCAAGATGAAAATCCTTTTTTGTATTTTTGCTGTTTGCCCTTCCAACTCATTGTATCCAACTTTGTCCTTATAATAAAACCAGGACAATTACACATTTTGCCATAAGCAAGACTTTATCTTTAAAAATAGCCACCTATCATCACACATCAAATGTGCTCACACTTGGTTTTACCACTCTGCCTCTGTCACTTCGCAACTGCCCCTTTTGGAATTTTTTTTTCCTTTTTAATTTTTCCCTGGAATATTTGGGCTGCTTATCACCAGCAAGAAGTCAGATGATTGCCACATCATTCAGTGTAATGTTCTCATGTTTCTGCTGCATTACTTCCTGACAGCACAAGTATACAGAACATATGACACTTCCAAGACATTAATTTTATCACATTGCTATATCCAGGTATCCATGGATCACCAGTGATGTTAAATGAACAAGTTAAAAAAGCAACTATAAACTACAAAGCAAGCAGTGGAGATCCAGGGGAGAAACAGAATTCCTTTCAAAATGACCACTGGTCTCTCATTTGGTGGACAGAAGTGAAAACTCTTTAGTTGTGAGAAAAGATCATTTTCTATCAGTTTTATGCAGTATTTTACAGACCCCCAGTGTTCCTGTTGTTTCCAGCTTTGTACTAAGAAAAGATACAGATCACAAAAATATTTCCCAGCTCCTCTGCCTGCACTTCTCCTTAGGATCATCACACCACCTTACCAGCTATGATCCACCCCTGAACTCCATCTTTAGTGACATCCCAGAGCCTCAGGGATCCAAGCACATCCCTCAGCAAGGCAGCAAAGCTGGCACAGAGCTGGGAGTGTGCCCTGGGGACTGACAGTACACGGGGTCCTGGCAGCAGGACGTCTCAGCTCCAGATCACCTCGACTTCTGCAGTCCAACTGAGAAGTTGATCTTGACCTCACATAACTCTCCAGAAAGAGAGAGTGTTCAGGGAGAAACAACAGGCCACAGCTCAGACTGCAGACAAATGGATGCCTCACCACAAGTCATTGTCAATGGAGGATGGAAAAGTCCATGGCCCCAAGAAAATCCTTTAATACGCTAACTTCCTGGAAACATTAAAACACCAAACCAGCTCCCACTTACCACAAACTATTTCTTGTTCTTATCTGTGCACTACTCAACTGCACTGTTTGTGGCAATCAAACTGAAAGACTCATTTGAACTGAAATGATGCTTTTCACAGGCTTTACCAAGACTCACTGCCCAGAACACCCTTGCAAGCAGGCTGCCATTGTGAATAGAGATCAGAAACGTTTCTCTTGCTGCATCAGGGATCTGGGTTGTATGATTCAGTACCCTCAGTTTCCAGTCTAGCTGAGGCTTGATCCTTCCCTTCCCCTAACCCCCAGAGCCTCGTGCCATGGAGGATTAGCCTGTGCATAGTCTCAGTTACAGCAGCAGTCAGGGTTATGCTGCACTGTCTGTTCCTGGTACTAGTTCCCGTTAAGTTGCCATCAACAGCGAGGAGAAGCAACTAAAAGCTCCTTTGGATTCCAGCTGTCATCTTGCCTCCTTATGCCATCTTTTCTTACAATTTCAGGCTTGCTCCCTCCAAATGCGCTTAGTTAAAAGCTTTTCTTTTGGCTCTGAGGGCAAAGACTTCGGTACTAAGTAGCTTTCCCACTGCTTCCATCTAATCTTCCTATTTATCAACCTGAAGATTCCTCAGCTTTGCTAATCTTTCCTGAGACCATATAATCCTGAGAGTGATTTCCTAGGGAAGAGAGAGTTAACCAAGCTGCCTGATAATTGCCATTTGGAACTTGGGCTCTGATTTTGCACGCTGTGCTCCAGTTCAGCCAGGACTGTATCATTTGGTAGCACACAACTCGAGCCTGCCCTCAATTCCCTTTTTTCTCCTGAAGGATTTCACAGGACCATATCTTTCATACCCACGGGACCATATCTTTCATGGTGAAAAGCAATTCCTTGTTAGCCCCTTGACTCTTGCATCCACAACAGGACCGTGTTATCTGTGGTTAGCAGCACTACCTGGACAACAGCTTTAAGGGGAGAAAAAGCACAAAGCTGCTCTTCAATGGAAATCTACCCACCAGAGCCCTCTTCTCAACAAGCTGCCCACCAGCCAAAGCTGCTTTCCTTTTCCTTCCTGCTGCACTATGCCATGCCTTGATCTTGAAGGCAAGACTGCCCTTTCTTTATTTAAAAACCTTTGAAAACCTTCTCCCTCATAAATGCTGGTTGTTCTCTAAAAAGGGTGACCAAGAACAAATCCAGCCCTCACACAGCCATGGATATCCACCACGCTATCATGTCATCAAAGTTCCTACAACAATCTTAAGAAAAGGAGACCTGTACTATTTGCTTTCCCCCTACTCAAGGGAGGAACAGCAGCAGAACCAAAAAAGACTTTTAGGTGGATTTCAATTGAAATAGAGCACATGATATGGATTTATTCTTTATTTCTATGTAAAATATGCACAGCAGTCCCAACACTTCTCTACTAGGTTGAAGACAATGCTGTGTAGAATATAACCACTTAGGCTTTTAAAATGTATCTGTATATTCAACACACATATGGAAGTATTCCTTGTATCCACATTATTCCAAACTATCCCTTCAGCCATGTGGCCATGGTGTATCCCACATTTCAGTGGCAGGTAGTGCTGTCCCTCATGGACCTTTTCTTCCACCTGTGTCTAAGGGCTTCTTTAAGAACTGCCTTCCCTGCCATTTTGCACCAAGGCGGAAAAACGCAGCTGGCACAAGCCAAGCTTTTTGTTGAGACTTGCTGAACATCAATCAGCCTCGGCCTTAACGAGGGGCTTTCCATTGGATACTGAAGGCCTTGACTTGGAGGAGGTTGATGCCAAGCTCAGCAGAGCTACAAAACACGAGAGTAGACACAGATTCAGCACTGCCATCTCCCAGTATCAGACACACTAAGCAAAGGCCTAATTGTTACCAACCATTCTGTTTGTTCACAAGGAAACCCCAAGTGTTTAAATAGGTAGAAACAATTCTACCTTCCCTAATTCCAAATTTCTCTATTCTGCTAGCATACCTTCTGGAAAACACCTTCAGTTTTGTTTTCTTCCTAACAAGAAGGGACACAAGCTAAGCAACAATTTCAGTACCCACCCCCATCCTGTACAATATCTTTTTAATCAAGAATCACAGGTTAATCCCAGCTTTCAAAATACAATAATCATAAAATTTTTTATACACTACACTTATTCCACAACTGGACATGAAAATACCTAATCCTGTAAAACTACACAAATTTCTGATCAAAGTACAGCAGGTAAATCAAACCTGAAATGAAAGGATTAGAAAAGGTTACTGTAATTCTTTTCTGTTAAATAACACAGAAGCAGATTTCACTGAATCTTGCTCTGTAATTCCCATCTGGAAAAGCAGCACTGGATGAATGAACAGGTTTGAAGAAGGCCTTTTTATGACATCTGTAAAGTAAACCCTAGCAATCAGAGTCCATCCTAATCCTTCATCCAGCAGCTGTCCTTGGCATACAACCACGGTTGTACTGATCAAACCCCGGTGCTTGGGACAGCTACATTGATCCATACAACTTGTGCTCTTCCCCCAACACTGCCCATCAGCTTCCCAACTTTTCCAACCCAGCTGAGAGCCAGGGGTGGTACTGAAGTTCTCTTTGCCCTCCCCAGCACCCACCTGCTCTCTCTGTTAGCGCTCATCCCATCGTGCAGGGGTACCACAGCCAGTGGCACGCCGGAGACTAATCAAAGGACACTCCCAGGTGCTGTTTCAAGATTCCTACCCAAAGGGCCAGCTCCACCTCCCCCACTCACCCCTTTTCATTAAGTCACACAAAAGGAAGACTTTTTGCTAGCTCCCACTTCAAGGAACACTTGGGACCATGGCACGGATATGAACTCTGCACCCGCCTAGCTCCAAGGGACCAAAGGACAAGGAAACCTGAAGGTTTCCCACTTCCTTGCAGATAATCTGAAACCAAGAAAACTTTAACTTGTTTCACCATGAACTGAAACATCCCCATGTGGGCAGCATAGCACTGCAAAGCATCACAAGGGAATTTCACCCTGCTGTGTGTGGAGATGCAGCACACACAAGTTACTTGTCCCGATTTTACTGGAACCCAGGAGGGCGGGGGCACAACAACCACTCATGTTCTAACTAAAATTGAGACTGTGCTGTATAAACCTCTTCAGTACTCATTTCCAAGCATGGCCTTTCCAACGCTTCAGAGTCCTTCCAAAACACCCCCTTCAGCAGCAGCCACAGGAAAGCAGCTGCTCTGTCAGGCCTAGCTATCAGCATCAGGGTAACAGCCTGTCCCAAGACTCTTCATACCTGCATCCCTGCAGCCATCCACCCCACAACGAGAGAGCTTAAAAGCCCACCTCGTGCTCCTGCATGCTGCAAGTACCACACGCTTCGGTACAATTCTCCCTCTGGCAAAGCCAACAAATGCCCTGATCTTGCATAATTTATCTATTTTGTCTTCTTTCAATATATTAATTATTGTTCTGGCACCTCGGCCTTCTCATGAAGCCAATAAAGCATAAAATACCTCTGCACAGAACCGCAGTTCATATTTTCTGTCTCATGTGTTAATTACTTCCTTGCTTTTTTCATGTGGTGGGGGAATTAACCCACATAGCCTGTGAGAATGAACTAATACAGCAAGAAGCCTGCTGTACACCTCTACTGTCCATTTTGCCCATCCAGTACTACTTCTTCGCTTATAATCTACAATTTAGGAACTAAACAGATCCGTCCTGTTCTGAGAGCATTCTGCAATTTATTAACCAGGATGCTACAGAGCTGCTACAACCAGGAAATTCAGCATTTCTTTTTTTGAAACCACATGAAAGACATAAAATTATGCACTCCTGCACAATGGAAACAATGATGGAAAACAAGTTAACTCTGACTCTGAAAAAAACCAAGAGGAACTGTCAGGAAGTAAAAGACACCTGTGCAGTTAACAAACAGGGAAGTGCTGTCTGATGTACCCTTTATTTTATTTTTAAATAACAGAGACAAACAAGTAATCAAATAAAAGTAGAAAAAAGTCCATCACAGACCAAACACTACCAACCCATCAAGCTCTGTCAATCCCTTTTTCTCACAAATACTTCAGAAGTATTGCTAACAAACCTGCCTACCTAAAGATGATCTTGCTCCCAAAGCATTAAAGCAGGTACTCTGTACATCAAGATTCTGGGACCTTTTTAGTTTCTTATCTTTTCCAGAACTCTTGGAAAACTGTGAATAAAAACCACACACTAAAAAACCTGAAAGATATGGATATATGGATTTTATATTAAATGACCCCATTTTTTTTGTTTTGTTAAATACAACTCATCTAGTCTCAGCTGGGGACATCAAGGGTGCCATTCTGTGATGCAGAAGGCACAGGAAGCCAGAATGAGTTTTCTGTAATTTAAAAGGAGGAATAAAGAGAACCTGTAAGACTCCAGCCCATGTGTTCTTCAAAAACACGCCTCAGAGGGTACTGAGGGCCAAAGCCAGACTCTCAGCAAAAGACACTTCACCATTACTAGGTTGTCACCAAGGCCTTCTGAGCATATCTGAGAAGCCTTACCAGAACTGCTAGATCCCAAGCTCTTGGGCTTCTCCTGGTCTTTCCTTTACTAAAGAGTCTCCAATCCAGGACCTCATTCCAGCTGTCAGCAAGCCCTGAGACGGACATATGTGCCTGACTGAGGCCTCAGGAATTGCTGCAGTTCCATCTAAGATGGTATCTGGGCACAGAGTGCCATCACAGACTTCCAGCTCCAGAAACCATACCAACCCAAAACTTTGGACCACTGAGTTACCTGCAGGCTGACAGGGAGCTATGGAGCACCCTGGCTTCCCTCTGCTCCTCCTGAAGGGGGAAACAAACCCAAACAAGCTCAGATACAGGCTCATTCCACCATGCTTCACCTCTTGCACTTCACAGCTCAGTACAAAGCAGGCCGTAATGCAGTGAGGGTTGCCAGCCCATCCTGATGATGTAGTTATTTCCAATTGGCACTTGGGAGCAGTGAAGATGGGAGGCATTACTCATCGCCAAGAGTACAGATGTTTCTAATTGCTTTCCATTACCAAGAATAACAGCTGTTTACATCTATCAGCAAATAATTCACAAGAGCTCCAGACTATTAAGATAACACACCCCACCTGGTCACCATCACAAGTTGTCAAGGCCAAGGTAGTGGCTGCCAGAATCCCCTTCTGCATCTCTGTTCATCAAATGACAGCATGTGTCACCTTCAGATATCCTTATGCTACCCCACAAGCCCTGGCGTCTTGGTGGCCTGACAGATCACATGGACATATGGATTCTTCATGGTCTTGCAGTAAATGTTTTACGGTTATACCGCAGTCAAGGGCAAATGACAGGAGCAAGGGACTTGCAAATAACCCAGTAAAAGAAATACCCATGCTTGTAATAAACTGGGCAGCAAAAAAGTGTGCCTGCCCTGCACACATCTGTGTGCAGAACAGCCTTTAAAAACACCCTAAAGTAAGTGACAGTGGGTTTAATTGTGTAGCTCTCTTGTACCTCACCGCAGGGCCCAGGCAAGGGGCCTGCACAAAATGGTCAGCACAGGAACTCACTGCTCCCTTCACTGACTCAAGCTACCTTTTTTAAGGCTGGCATGGGCCATGAATTCATTTTCCCCACACCAGCCCATCTAGGCAGGAGGGGCTGTCCTTTTCCAGCCCTTCACGGTTGGGGGCCTGGGTCTGTGGCAGGGGCTCCCCACCACTATGTATCTACCGTACAAGCAGATAAGCAGCCAATTAACATTAACAATTAGGAAACAGACAGCCCAACACCCTACAAGTGACTGGTATCTAATGAGTTCAGCAGTATCAACCATTTCCTGATTATTAAAGCTGCATTTTCATTTGCCTCACAGAGCTCTAAGTCCACATGTCTGCAAACAAAAACGTCCTTGTCCAAATTCAAGTGGATTTCTACCCTTGAATTTAGGATAACCAGGCTGACTTCTTGAGAAAAGAGAGGAAGGAAGATAAGTCCTCCATCAACTGTTTTGGTCCATGCACAAACCCCTCTTCCAGCCATTCCCTGGGAACTCTTTCTCATGTATAAATCTCTTGCAGAATGTATCAAACGTCTCTGGCAACAACCCCGGTACATCAGGATCTTCTTCCAACAGTGTTTTACCCATTGCACTGAACTGTTTCCACTAGAGAGAGCTTTCTTGATTATCATTTTATAGCCTAATAACTAAATCCTTAAACTACTGACATACACTTGACCCCACTGCACTTTGGCCCATGCTGAACAGCAAGTGCTGCTTTAATTAGATTAGGATCAATGGGGCACAAATCCATCAAAGGGCCATGTGCTATTCCAAAAGTCAATACACAAAACCCAGAAGGATTTGGACAGAGTACATAATTTTGAAGCTGCTTCTATCTCAGATGTGTCACCTGTGTCCCCCTCCCAGACTGCTAGCCAACTCCTGCTCCATCCTTTACATCTTAAAAACAAGTTCCAAAGGGTTCTTCTGTGAAGTTACTGCAGTAGGGCACATAGGACCCTTTGATCTACTTTTGAGAACTGTATTCAGCCTCTCCCGCTCAGGAATGGGTCTCCTGGGTTAGTCCACTGTGGCTTTTTGCCTTGGGAACATGCGGATGCCTGGTTGCCATCTCCTCTGCAAGTTTCCTTAAACACAGCAATCCCAGGAAAGGAATTACTGACTGCTCCATGTTTTGGTCTCCCAGAGTTGTGCAGCCATTGCTGTTCTCATCACTTGTGCTATTTCAGGGCACTGTCTCCTGCCCAGGGAAGGCTGCCAACAGGAGCAGAATGCCATTATGAGAGGAGGCTGCTGTGAGCTGCCACCATCACAGGGAATTTATCATTGCAAGCCACGAGCATAATGGACTCCTTCACCAAACGACTTTGGATATGCAGGGCTTGGCACCAACTCTGCCATCCACACGCAATTACTAAACTGCAAATGCGTGTAATAGGAGCAGGGGACAGGGACATCACATCAGTGCAGGCAGCCATCTCTTAGCAGCTCTGCACACACAGGCACAGGAATTCACTCCAAGAGTCCAGACTGCCTGACAGGCAGACAGGAAAAAAAAAAGCACTGGAAAAAAAGAAACTCCAGAGCTTTGCTAAACCCAGCAGCTCAGGAGAGATGTTAATATTGCATGTTTTTGGCTGGGAGAGTGAGCTTGGCTAGAAAAATCCAGGTACAGAAGCCACAGCATTATTTCTAAACCTTTGATGCCCCAGCTTTCCCTCTTGCCCCGCCATACTCTGGATTATGGACCAACACCTGAACTCCATTAGGCACTGGAGACCTTTCCCAACAGTCATTTCCTAAAAAGGCAACTGTGTAAGCAGTTTATTTTCCAAGGTGTTCAGCAGCTCAAAACTCTCACTCCAAGAACGAGTTTTTCCCTATGTGTGGCCACGTGATCCTTATATGCCAAGCTAGGAAGGCAAACCTTGCACCTGTGAATACAGGTGAATACATCCACTGGACCCAGAGCACAGGGGGAGAACCCTCCAGATGGTGCTGTCATGTGAGCCTGCAAGCCCTACACCTTCACAGTCAGGCTAGAAGCTCCAATTCTTCCAAAATGGTTACTACCATCTCCTGTGTTTCCATCACTTCTCTCTCAAGCACATCTCTCTCAGGCTGCCTGACTTGGAACCAAATTAGGTATCTTCTTTAGCCCTACATGGACTTCCACTTCACAGTATAATTTCCTAGAGCTCTACCAACCTGTTGGCTTCCCATACGTCCAACAAAGGAGGCGAGATCTGGATTTAGGATTCCTGTCTTTTGCTTTATTTCTGTTGCTGAGGCTCTAAAAGCAATCCCAGACCAGCCAAGCAATCAGAGCTGATGCATGAGTAAACACAACTGTCCGTGCATGTTTTTTGGCAGCTAATTAATTAAAAAGATAGAGCTAAGTCCATGAGGCATGTAGAATACAATGAACTGTTACTTCCTCAATCTCTTCATTCCCCTGGAAACCCTCACTGGTTGGTGACTGGATTAGCCAAGCAGTGCGCTCCCTGAGCCCTACCCTCACCCTCTTCTCTCTCTTGTTGTGACTTTTTTTATCAAATATGTTGCTGTTGGACTCTGCTTCCTTTTGCTCTCCCATTTTCACTCTCTGCAGCATACCTCAACCACCCTATCCCAACCCATACCATAATTCTCCACTCACAGACTACTTGCTGAAGGAATGAGCAGAGCTGTCTGTGCCTACACTCAGTGAAAGCCCAACAGATCCAGACAATCTGCACTCATGCTGTATGCATTGACTTCTTCAATTGCAGGATTGTAAAACTGTTCCCAATGCCATTCCAAATATTTTTTTAAAAAAATTAAAAATAATAATAATTAAAAAAAACCTCCAACAAGTTGCTCATTCTCCTGGTGGCAGCTTCTGAAAAACTTAAAAAAGCCCAGACATTTAAAAACTCAGAAGCAAACACCAGCTTAAGTTTTGGATTTTTTGCCCCTCCTTGTCCTGATTTACAATCCAGGCTCAGCTTCCCACATCCCCAGGATCCCAGAGTGGCATGCTGGAGGCTGCCACCTGGTGAGAGAGCTGGGAGTAGAGAGATTTAAGGAAAAAGACTAACAATTACCAGGAACATGGCGGCTGAGTTTCTATCCTAGACCAACGCTCCCGCGGGCCCCTTTTCCGGCTGCGGTGAGCTCACAATGCCCAGGCACAGGAGCTGCAGCAGACAGCCACAGCCCCCCTGTTTGCACACAGCTCTAACTCACCCGTAGGTGTCTCAACTTGAGCACACAGCGCTGTAACTGGAGTGGAAGATGGATAGATAAATGTCCAATGTGTTGAGCCCTGAAAGATGCCGGCACAACCTGACCCAATTAATCTTCCTGGAGTGCCTGAGCGCTAATGGGTGCCCAGACACATGCCGTTCATCACCCCATACACATCCATCACGCTGCAGCACATACAGGGCCTGGCAGGGCTCCATCACACCTGGGGACAGGGCACCTCTGCAGCTGCAGAAGGCAGGTTCTCCGGCTCATTATTTAACTTGATCCTGGAACAGAGGAGCCAAAACCTCTTACCAGCATTACTGAGTTCTTACTAAGACATGCAAAGAACATAGATTCTTTGACACAACTTGCTTATCTTGACAAAAAGGAGAAGCTCCTTTGCATTGAATTTTTGAAAGTCTTCTTTTTAAGGATAGGGTGCCCCTCAGAGTTGCCCCCAGGACGAGTGCCTGCACTTTCACACTGTGTATCAATACAATGACCGTACCACCCTGAGCACCATTTTCACATCTGCTGGGAAAGCAGCTCCTGACACCTGATCTGCTCTCATAGAACTCAACATAGCCAGGGAACTCCCTCATCAAGGCTTGAGTGGCCAACAGGGAAACAACTTCTACTTGCAAATTGTTGCAAGGTACCTTAAGCGAAGACTCAAATCCATCCCCATCCCAGCGCATACCATTCCTTTTTCATGGCGACATGGAAACACAACCCAGCTAATGGGCACACAATACGGGAGATGCCAGAGCATCCCTGTGATTTACAGGATGGCTAATGAGCATATCCAACAAAGGCTTGCTGTCTCCCATAAAACCAGACGGATGTAAGCACTGATTAGAAGCAATTAACTCCATGCAGCACTAAATAACTTCCCATCATTACCATACTTTCTTTCCCACCCCACTAGAGGTATACGGGCAAATACATGATATATAAAAAACACACATGCAGCTGAGGAACTTGGTACTCCAAAGCCACCTCTACTACCTTGGGTAGCCTGCAAGTGACAAGCCTTTTCTTTTACTCATCCTGATGTCAACAGCCATGTACACATCACAGTAAAAACCCATTGCTTACCGTAACCTGAGACACATCACTGAGTCATCACCAAAACAGCCACAAGGTCTCAAAAACAGGGATGGAATACTTGAATACTGGCAGTGAAAATGCCACAGCCCAGGGATTTAGGTCCTGTCTGCTCAGACAAGATAGACAAGAAGCCTCACTAGAGGCATCTCAGGTATTCCCTAGGGCCACCAATAATTTGGGCCTGTTTTATAAATAAGAGATTAAGAAAGAGAAAACCAGTTAATCAACTAGTGCTGCAGGTGAATATTTAAGAACAAGAACTCCTGGGTACGAACTCTGCTTAGCAGCCCAAAGCATTTAGCACCATGAGCACGAGAAGTGCTGACTAAGCAGCACCCCTGGGCTACAGCAGAAACCAGGCTGACATAAAGGAGCACCATCATCCCTCACCTATAAAGGCAAGCACTTCAGAGACTAGGCCCCAAAACCAGTAAAAAAATTAATGTCCTTCTTCATTGTCTTTCCCACAGGACTCCTGTCCAGTGCGAGAATCAGCAAGCAGGCTCAGACTTACATTCCAGCTGGAAGAGAATCCAATCTGCAACAGCAATCCAGAGCACATAGTTCAGGAGTCTGTGAGAAATTCTGCCATGAACAGTAACCAACGAAACAGCTTTTGAATGGTGCTTTTCCCCAGCTCCAACTGCTAGCACAGTTGGTTTGTACTGAAAACAGCAATACAGGGGATTTGGGGTGTTGGTAACAAAGGAATTTTCAAAACCCGTCTGCACTGGCATCTATCTGTTTCTATTCCATTAAACAACAGCAATATTTACCTAAAGGAATTGTCCTCAGCTACATCAACTGTACGAAAAATTATGTTTCTACCATAATTGCACAATCATTTAGCTGAACTTTCGCTAAGTTTCTAAAGAATAAGTGTTTTGTACACATTTAAGGCTGGTTAGTTAGTATTCCTAGTAGAGACGGAAGGATTAAACGTGATCATTTTCCCCATCCCTCTCCATTTGCTTTGCAGACTCTGCTGGTGACCAGTAACCACTCAGAGCCAAACAGTCACTGTTCCAGTCTTATGTCACAGGTACAAGTTTCACAGGACTAGTCAGCAAAGTCAGGTGTCAAGAGTAAAGCCCTCAGGGCTGCTGCTAGAGGGGTCTAGTGAACACCCAGCCTCTGCTCACGGCTGCTCAGTGAGCTGCCATCTGCCTCACTGAGGGCCCAGGTTCTGCTTGAACAGCATTACATAAAACCAACCACCAGAACATTCCGTGGAGTTTTGTTTGGCTGGACCAAAAACCTCTTCAAAACACAGCTGACCACACAACAAAGAAATCAGACCCTCAGATCACTGGGACCCATCCCCTACGCAACAGGCACAAGGAAATCCTCTCCTGAATCAGAATGCTGTTCCCAGCAGTACTGGCACATCCAGCCCACCACACACCTGGAGCTCCCTGCCAGGAAGGGTCAGATGGTCCAAAGTGGCAGTAGCTGGTGAAATAAAAACCTTTTAGCATAAGGTATTGTTAATTTAAGTTCCAGCCCCCTGTTCAAATGCTTCACCACCCTCCCAGGGAATTAATTTCCCCCTTCCATCTAATTTGTCCCTCTCACAGGGCACCTCCAGGAGCATTCGGCTCTGTCTTCTCTCACCCTTCCATTGAGCAGCTGCAGACAGCAGCAACACCTCTCTCACTCAAGATCTCTAGGGTGCCAGATTCCCTTAGGAGCACCCACACCCTGCTTCTGGAACTCCCCTCCCAGACTGAACCACTGCAGGGCCCCAGCCTCCATCCCCACCCTCTGCCTTTGCACACTCCTGCACTGTTGTGTCAGCACAGTGAACAGAAGCTCCCGGCAGAGGCCTGTGGCTGCCTGTCTGCTCCAGCTGCCCAGGCTCATACAAATGACAGGGAGATAACACAAGGGCTACCATGAGAGCTCAGTCTTTTTGCAGTACTGCTCACTACATACATTTCTGCAAAATCCCAGGATTGCCTGGAACTTCTCCCTCCTTCCCTCAGAATATAAAGCCACAGAGAAATGGATGGAGGAGAGTGGGGGGGAGGGAAGCAAAGAGATGGCGTGTGGTGGTTTGAAATGAGCAAGATGTTAACTAATTTTACTTTTAATCTTCCCTTTTGCTGCAAAGTGAGCCATTCAGGCATCACATCTTCTGCATTTTCTTTGCCTCTTTCAGAGAAGCATATTGGGGCAGAACTTGCCAGCTGTCTGCCTCCTTCGCCTTCTGCTACCATTATCCTGAGGTACCACCCCACCTTCTGGCCCTCCAGCTTGTGGGGGGGGATGGGGGGTGCGGTGGTGGGGAAAGGAAGAGGAGGGAGGGAGGATGGGGAACACAGTTACTCTTACAACACATCCACGGTGGGGAAAGACAGAACGAACCAGACAAATATTCCAATAGGACATGGCATAGACGGAGAGCTCTGATGTCTCCAAGCAGAGTTTACGCTTGCCTCCATCCATCCCCGTGCGCACCCCCACGCACAGAGAGCCCTGCACTGCAGTTTCACTGTCACCGCCTTGCGACTTCATTAACCCTTCCCCATTAAACCCTCCAGCCAGACACACTGTGCTGCCCCTGCCCCCACCACGGGAGGATATTCTGATGCCCACACAGCCAAAGCAGTGACTCAAGTCGGAATGATGCATTTCACTGCCTGTGGGCTCCCAGCACATCCAGCAGCCTGGCGCTCCCAGCCCAAATGCCTCGTGCTGCCTCCAAGTAGGTGTAGCTGTTTGCAAAATACGCAGCACGCAGATCCCGTGTGTGACAACAGCTCCACAGCCACAGATGGATTTAAGGGATGTAGAGCATGAGCACATCACAGAGATCTAGCATTTTTTCCATACCACTCTACACATTAAGAAGCACGAAAAAAAAGGAAACAAAAGAGCATTTCTACTTATCCACATGCTCAAATATTCCCCTCCGGTTTGTTTTGTTTTTATTTAATCAAACACTGCCAATCTAGTGTTTCACCTCAAACTGTTTTAACCCCTTTGGACCTAGAAGTAAACTGCATTTTAACCACCTTAGGCTGTTAACCTGCACTGAAACCCAAAATGCTTCATGAACAAGTCTGAAGTTTAAAAACAGGGTTTGTGTGCCTCCCCCTAAGTTCATTTGCTTCTCTGCACACCCCCAGCACTCACCCAGAACCAAAACAGTAAATATTAGAGATTACTCCGTAAATGCCTTACGCAGTCAAAGACAATACATAGGCTTTTGTCTTTTGCTGCTGCTGTTTTTCATACATCCCCCTCTGCCTCCCATCCTCCTTGTCTAACCCGCAGTGCCTCATTCTCCCCAAAGCTCCTTGGCTGCTGCCTTTTTCTCAGCTGGACACAACTTTATGGCTCATCATCAACAGTCCCACCTGACCCAACAAGCTACTCACACCTCTAAGGACACCACCTCACTTAAGTGCTCTACAGCTTCCAGAACTGAGCAGTAGATAGACCTGCCACAATTTATCTACTCAATCTCGTTTGAATCAGGTTTAAAACTTACAGGGGAAAACCCCCCCCCACACTAACAAGATCAGACAGTTGTAATGTAGAATTCTCATCAAAATTATCAAGGTCATCACACACTGGGATGATTCTATTCCTTCTGGAAGAAACTGGGGTTTGCATTTCGAGTCCTGAAGTCTTCCTTGATAAACAATCAGCCTCTCCCATACATCACCAAACATCTAGCAAATGCCAGGCAAGATTTCTGCAGACCAAATCAAGATTTCCAGCCAGAATTAGCAACAGTCTCCTATACTTCCTTAGTGACAAAGAATGCTTGAATAAGACTAATAAATCCAAAGAATTACAGCTGAAAGGAAGCTCAAGAGGGCCTTTCAGCCCACCCTTCTTCAAAGCAGAGTTTTCTGCACTTTTCACTCTTTCTGACATGACATGGTGCAACATATCTCCAAAGAATTTCTACAATTTCAATATGTTGCATTAGCTTCTGCCATTAACTTTGGAAAGTCTGGGTAGGTGCCAATATAAGCAAAGCAAAAAGACTTTTCCACCCAGTCCAGCCATGGGAAGGAGTCTGAACAGAAACTGAGAAACAAACTAACCCATCAGGATCTGAAATATTCCACATTCCAGACTGCAGCTCCTAGGCAAGCTGAAGCCATAACATCAAACATATCCCAAGAGCCATTAAAAAAGCCTTTGAAGAGTACACTACATCTTATGAAAGCAACTCACACCTCACTGAATCCATGTACTTTCCAAAATAGGTATTTGTTAGTTCCAAGTAGCGATAGCAGCCATAAGGCATCAGCTGCGCTCAACTGTTACCAGTGGTCTCATGATAACGCTGAAAACTAGAAATCTTGCCCAAATTAACAGCCTGAAAAAAACAGGGTACCACAAAGTCACCAAACTGCAGTCAGAGAAGCAGGTCCTGTGTACCACTAAACTGGATCACCACCCATCACTCCAGACTGATGGGCAGAGAGAGCCCTCACTCTTTCCCTCTGCACTGCTCTCTGCTTTGAAATTGACTCTTGAACCAATCTGCCATTGCAACATAAATGAACTATTATTTTAGTGAGCAGAACTCAGAGTTTACACATGACTTTGTTTTAAGTACAGGCTTTTTCTTGTCCATCAAGTATATGGCGCCTTTCTTGCTTTTCTGTTTTTTGTTTTTTTTTTTTAACTATTTAGCCATCTAGAAAACACAAGGAGGTCTTAAAGATCAGTCTTCCCTAAGTATCACCAGAAGGCAACACCACAAAACTACACACAACTCCGCAGAAACATTTTGGTTTTGTAACATGCCTCCTCCAACACTGCCACCTCTGCTTGCTTTCATGGATGATAATGCCACTGAAATCCAAGAGGTGGCATTCACTTATATCAACAGACAGCTTGAGCAATGACTAAGTATGGGTTCCCAGAGCTGCAGAACAGGCTCTCTTTATGTCCTGTGTATTCGAGGTATGGAGAGGGCACAAGTGGCCAACCCTGCTTGCACGTTTTTCTTCACATCAGTGTTTCTAAGCAGCTTAAGCAAGTGACTGCAGACACATATGACACTGCAGTTCAGTCCCCAGTCTGCCACCTTTCAGCAACATGCCAACAGTAGAACCCATCTCAGGTATCTGACATGCACAGACAGGTGACCTTTCCCCACACCTGGCCCAAGAGCTCCCCTTTCTGTCCAGCTGCACACACAAACAGCTGATGAGTTACCCCAGTTTCTAGGTAAGACTGAGACACTCGCTCCCCTACCAGGCAGGCAGGCATAACCTCTGCAGCCATCCTGTACTGCAGTGGCAGCAATAACAGTAAAAACAACATAAGAAACACAGGGTGCTAGGTCAGTGAGAACACAACAGAATAGTCATCCCTCCTGCTTCAACCTTTTTTTTTCTGCTCTTCCATGCAGGTTCTGCCCTTGGCGTTTTTTATTTTTCAAACATCTTTTTTCTCCAGCCTTTTGAGAACAGAAATGCTTTGAACACTACACTTCCAAGGCCTCTTATTTTTAACTGCTATTAAGCAAAGCGACCCAAGAGAGGTTTCCTGCACACAGTGAGTTCTGCAAACGAGAACTGAAGGGTTAGAACCAGCGTGGCTGTGAGGAAAACACCCCTGATGCTAAGAAGGACTGACAACCTCTGGTGTTCCTCTCTACTTAATCTGATGACTTACTCTTGGAGCAGACAGCATGAAATCTTTTTTTATGCTGTTAAAATTGAAGAAAATTAAGGACCCTTCATTCCCACTGCAGTAAAAAGCATCCATTTTAAGGGCCTGCACAGTGTTTAGGAATTTTACATCTGGACTCTACCATCTAAAAACCTGCCTTGTATTTTTCACAGAAAAAACACCATCTATTTATACGTGCACAGAACCTTTGCTGTTCCTTTTTTTCAGTATAATATACTATCCCCACCTGAATTCAGTCCTGGTCTTCTTACCATAACTCCAATTTTGTTTCTGAGATAACATGTTCATTGCCAACTGCAGCAGCACTCACCAGAAGCATTTGTACAAGTCAACACATCTCAAAGACCTCGGATACCTTGTTTGCACACAGAAACATGGGACTGGAAGGCAATCCATGGAAAAGCATCTTAAATGACAGAAGGGTTTTTGTTTTATGCTTATGAATAGATTTTCAGAAGTGACTACCAATTCCATGTGGTTCGCTTACTCCATTTTTCTCTCTAGATTAAGAGGCTGGATTTCAAGGCACTCCACTTTAACTCAGTTCTCCCCAGGAAGGAATTGCAGCATTTGGTATTTCTGGACAATCCTGACTAACAAAGAGACTCAATTTCATGTGAATTAATGATGATCTGGAGAAAAATAAGTAATCCAGACTTGAAGTGGATTTAATCTACCTGGTTCACACACCAGAAACATCTCATGTAAGCTACATAATTAAGACTTCATATTGCAAGGGAACAAGCTTACTTTTGGAAAAGGCCACCCTCAAACTCAGAACACAGCAAAAAATGCAGGGAAACCTCTGTGCCATGCCACAATGCATGCCTTGCTACTGTCCATAAAATCTCCATTCACTTTATACCTGAAGCATTGCTGAACAGAAAGTTACGATGATAGAATAGCACAAACCAGACTTGTCTAAATGCTGCCATCTCTTAATTCCTTATTTGTCTCCACCACACTGATGTCTTGCAGGCTCCCCTTTAATGCCTGTGCACGGGTTATTAAATAAATGACTGTGTGCAGTGGCAGTGGCCCATGACACACAGCCATTCCACACTCCTGATGCAAATGCAGCGGGATGGATGAAGCTGTCATGCTGCATCCTCGGAAGGATATTTGTTAGCCTCATTTTGCTGCTGTCATGGGCTGTAGATGTTACTCCAGCCCATCCTCACACCAACAAGAGTTCAGAAGGCACTGCAGGAAAAACTCAGTGTGGTAAGCAGCACAGAAAGCGATCAGCTTGTCTACATAGGTTTCAGAAGAAAACCAAGATATTTTATTACAATGTAGAGAGAGTGCAGGTTTAGAAACATACATATATGTTCAGAGAGGTGTCTCACGCTAGGTTTTGAGGCTGAATTTCCAAGTGTTTTTGCAGTTCCATGACAAGAGTTCTCAACATCAACTGCTCCACTGCATGTCCAATCCATACTGGTTGGGGATAAAATCAGCATATGAAGGATAAGGGAATGAATAACTACCCCTTAATTGACACCAAGAATGAAAGAGAAGCACAGCTCAAGAGAGGCTAAGGTGGCTGAGCACCTCTATGCCAGCACCACGGAGCACAGGGACCCATCTGCTATCCACATTCAGTCAGCTGCTGGGCTCTCCATCAGGACTGTTCATCTCAGCAGTGATTTCTGAGGCAAGTACTTGCGTACTCTAAATGGCTGTGATGCAACCAAAGTTACTTAAGGACAGCCAATAGAAGCTGGCAGCGTTTGACAGGGTAACACAGACAAAACTCAAGTGTCTCTGAGGGAAGCCAGGATTACTCACTGTATTTCTCCTGGTAATTCAATCCTCACAAAATACCTATTTTTACACATCCCACTTCCCCCAACGTGACCCAGTCAGCAGCACCCTAATGATCCACACACAGACACACAACCACTCCACAATACACACACGCGCGCGCGCGCATCTACAAATCATAAAAGCCAAAATAACTTTGGCACAACACAAAGAGGTGGTTGTCAACAAAAACAGATGGTCAAAGAATTGGGCAAACACTCAGAGTTCCAGAAATGAAGCTTTTGCTTTCATTCTAAATGCCACACTTCTTACCCAGCTCCAGACAAGAGGATACATGGAGCCAGTCACAAGCTCGCTTCCTGCCAGGCTTCTCTGTTTTCATGACAAAATTAAGAGTCCACAGATGGAATAACTCAAAGCTAATTTTTACACAGGTTGGTTTTCCCTCTCTCCCTCCTCCCCATGATTCCAAACAACAAGAATAACATATTGTACAAAATTAAAGAAACAACTACAAGGAGGGGGGAGTAAAGTTGCAGTGAGGTCATTTGGTTGCTATGACTTCAGTTATGCCGGGAGTTCTATTTAATTTGAGAAATTATTTCTTTCGCACTGTGCCTCAGGAAGTCTGCTTCAGCCAAAAGCCTGACAGTATCATGCTCCACCATTCCAAGTTCTTGTTTATATTTCATCCCAGAAATTCAAGGCAACTATCTTATTTTTACTCTGGCCTGTAATCCTACTGCCACCAACTTACAACAGTCCAAGCTTTCTCTCAACCCTCGAACTCTCACTGTTTCCTCCCCTCTCCCAACTCCAGTGGAAGTTGGTATCCCACTCCCACTGAATTCAACAGAGCCCAGTGGAAAGCAGAGAAAGCGAATCCTAGAGGTTGCCTAGAGGATCCCTTGCTCACAGCAGACTATACCCCAAGTACTTGCTGGACACCCCTCTGAAACTGTGGATACAGGGAAGTGAGTTCAGTAAAAGAAAGCAAACACAGTATTAAGAAGCAGGACTATCTAACAAAGAATGTGTTCATCTTTACCTCTTAAATAAGTAAAGTTCAGAGAGATTCCAGCAGTATACTGAATTATTTTTCATTTTTTTCAAATGGGCATTCCCAAGCACTCAGCCAGCACCAGGGGTGTTCGAACCCGTGGGCTGCATTAAGGTTGATCACCTCTAAGAGCCATCACTTGCCAACCAGCACTGCCCTACCAGGCTTAACAACAGAAGAAAAAAACTGTGAGCTGCAGGGCATTTAAAAACTCAGGTAGAACATGGTTTTGCTGGGACACAGAAAAATGACACATTTTTTACCCGAACACCCATAGCTTTGAGCAAAAAGGGAAGGCAGTTTAACCGTTTGCTGGGGGCCAATTTGGTATAAATGCAACATAATTTACAGAAGCTCTGCCCAACTGTCTAATTTTCAAACTGTAAATTTTTTCAGGCTGAAATACTACAGCCCAGTGCCGACACTGGAAGCAGCCCACACAAAGGGCCAGCAGCTGCCATGAATTTTGGTACAAGTAATGAGTTACTTGCAACTGCTTGATACCAACATTTAAAGCAGCTGAAGAAACAGCCTATCAGGAGACTTGGCCACTTTCCCCCCAGGCTTTGTCAGCAGTGACTGCACTGTGTGGATGCAGCAATACATTTCCACTTACCATACCCAAGGAGCTACTACTCTGCTCCAGCTTGAAACCACCATCCTGTTACACATGGGTCTGTGCAGTTCACAAGCCCAAGCAGAAGCACCAAGACAGCAACAATTTCCCCTCAGGTATGAGGGTACTGACTTTGTGGTGGCATTCCTGGCTCTTAAACATTGCATTCAGTCCCTTTTTCTCTATGTTAGAGAGGGTTTGCACATCCACCCCCCTCCCCCCCAGCTACCAGAAAGAGCCAGTTTGCCCACAAACATCCATTATCTGGATTTGCCCTCCATAAAGCTCCCATTATGGACTGAGCCGAGTGCTCATTAGGCACAGCCAACGCTACAAAAGACTGAGGTCAGCTGACAGAGACTGACCTTTTGGAGTATCAGGCCTCCAAAATAAACTGCACCATCCACACCATTTCATATCCTAGTTAATTAGAACCTCTTTTTCCTGCATTTTGTCAAAAACAGTAAATGTCACAGCAAATTTTAAGTGACAAGAACTTGGAAGACACATTTAATTTCCCAGTGGCATACAACAAACTAATCCAGTTTGCATTACGCTTGTTAGAGCTGATCTCAAAGATCCAACGCATAACTAGAGCTTGAGAAATGCTCATTTACAGATTAGCTCCTGCCCTCTGACCTCAGCAGGAGCTTAGTTTACAATGGTGCAAACTCAGCTCCACAGAGCTTCAAAGGCAGTCGTGGGCACCTGAAAACTCCTGATCAATACATGGACTCTGCTCCAGCACTGCTGTTTTACCTCACCACAGAGCAGGTGGGAAATCTAAGGATGGGCCAGGTCAGAGCTTTCAAGTCACGCTGCATCTGCCTGTGACATGTACAGAGGCCAACACATGCTTCAGCTTGGGCATATTCAGATACAGCTCAAGAGTTCTGACCCTCACCTTTTCTTCCTGATCTAAGAAACTTCCAGGTATATAAGGACTGAATATTCTCCTACAAAAAAGTAACTCCAGATGTTGATATGGATCAGAATTTTAACTCCTGTGCTGAATCTCATAGTTTGGTCCCCTAGGAATTTCTGAAGTATCTTTCTTTACTAACCATGTCTTGTACTAAAGCTTCCCCCTTCTATTTTGGATGGAGAATTCACTTCCTTCCAAACCCACTATACATATTGCAGTTCAGTGAATATCCATAGGAAAACAATCTCAGCTCAGAAGTTGATTATTTAAGCAACTGGTTTTTTTCTACTTCATCAGTTATTTTCCCCACTTTATAACTTCTAGACAACCTTGGTCACTTTGCTCTTGAAGCTGTCCATAATTTACTACACATCCTCACTTTCAGCATATATATAGTTACTTACATAAGCATACACTCAAATGCCAGAGGCAAGTTTTAGGATGAGATGACTGTTCTTAGTATGTTAAAACCCAGTGTACCTTTGCCACACAGAGATCTTCAGCTGGGGAAAAAAAAAATCCCAGATGGCCTTAGGAACATGAAACATATTTTAAGCAAGCATTACCGTGAGCACCTTTTCACAGTCCCAGATGACAGGAAATATGACTCCACATCCATGATAAATTGTCTCCTTACTAGATTTAATGTCTGTCATTTAAGGAACTATTTTCCTTCCTATTGGCTGCAAGATACAAAACCATCACATATCCTTTTGCTGGTTTGACAGCACCACAGGGGCAGGGTGCACACGAGGTTTCACAAAGGACAGACCACATCCCACTCTAGGTACAAAAGTTTCACTTAGACAAGAGAGAAACAATGACAACTAACAGTGGCAGCTCCAACCCAAGACTACCCTTGGCTTCCTCACCTTCCCACAGCTGTGATTACTGCAGCCTGCTCCTTGGAGATTGCCAGGCTCTGAACAAGTGTTTGGGTAACAAGGAATAAACAAAGCTGCAGCCAGTACATCCACATAATCCACCAACAGCACTTTAGATGTGTGACAGAGCAGGACTCCATGGACAGACCTGGCCACACCTACTCCTCTGGGGCTCATGGGGCTACAAATCACTTATTCTAGGGAAAAGACAGGTCTTATCAGAAAGGCGAGCAGTGAAAGACCACTGCAAAGCTAGGGACAAAGCCATAACTAAAATATAAGAACAAAGTCTTCAATAAAACTTTTCAGAGTTGTTTAGAGAATCAGAACATGACACATTTCATTCATGACAGTTTCGATGTATTTATGAGCTTTTGCATACTTCCAGGGTCATCCACTAACTCCACTATCCTGCTCTGCCTTGCAGAGGCCACCTTGATTTAACACTGCCATGGACCCAGGATCCTTGAAAGTCAGGGGAAAAGTCATCTGCCCCTCTTCTCTAAAGCCCAAGAACCAGAGTGCTTCCTCTGCTTGCTTTCAACAACCAGTGAGTCAGAAAAAAATAGCTAAGTCAATAAGAAGTCATCTATGTACTTTTAAGAATTCTAAGCTCCCTTTGTTTTACACCATTTCTGCAGTAGCTTCTTTCAGAAGAGCATCTATTGTAGCTCACACCAAAGAATCATCCAGCCCATCACACTCTGACCGAGACCAGCAGCACACACCTTGGCAAGGGACACAGAATAAAACAGGCCCATAGGGACATCATTCAGGACACATGCCCAGTCCCTAACAACACGTGGCTCTGGGACTACCTGAGCTCAGGATGGCTTTTCTGTATTTAACAATTCTCCATAGGTATCTATTCCAGGCACTCATCCAGACCTCACCCCTGCCTGACAAGCCATTACTCAGCCAAGTTAGACCTGTCTGCAAACCTGTACTCAGCTCCCCAGAGTCCTCCTGGCTGCCTCGCTGCCCTCACACCTTCATCTCCAGCCCACAAACCCATCTGTTCAGATCACTGCAGACAGCTCACCCAAGGATCTTCTGCCACCAAAACAAAGGTCCCTGTCCCCTCCATATGTGGGAGACAGACAGCAGATGTATGACAGAGAATCCTTCAGTCATAGGCACAGTTCTGTCACACATTTGGAATCCGCTGTGGTGTAGGAAGATTCTGGCACGATATGGAGCAAGGCAACTACCCGGTGCCGTCCCCAACTGTGCTGTCTCATGGCCATCTCAGCAGCTCGCCCAAGCTTTCCTGACAAACCTCTTCATTCCTACCCTCACAACTTCCTCCATCTCTCTTCACAGAGCAATGCTGTATCTGAAGAGTTCAACTCCCAAAGGACTTCTCCAGATTTCAGCATCTTTATTGCTTTGCAAGAAGATAAAGAGCAAACAGCAAAAGAAATGGGGAGGAGGAGGGAATGGCCAAATCTTCCCTGCAGGGCCAGGCACTAATACACCATCAAACTGGTAACAAAGAAACTCATAGTTAACATGTCCCTTGGATGACATCATGTACATTCCCTTATATCCTCTCTCCTTTCCCCATCTGTCCCTTTGTCTCTGCACTGGATCCCGACAGGCCAGACCTACTGAGACACATCTGACCAGGCCTGGCCAACAAGGAATGCTGCATGGGAATTTGGTAAACATCCAGTGGACACTGCCACTGACCCTTCCCCTTTCTCCTTCCCTCCATCTCCACTTGGAAATGGATTCCATATTTACCCTGCTCAGTAACTGACCTGCACTGGTTGCATCCTTTCTCTGGGCAGCTTAATTACTAATTCTAGGCACTTGGTAGCTGGTCGATCTCCTTTCTCATAGGAAAGGAGGACCCTGCCACACAACCAGAGACCCTGCCCAGGCATCAGGATCAACGCTTCCCAACAAGCAGCAACTGCTCACTCCAACTCTTTCAAGCACAGCTTAATCCTTTGCAACAGAATTCTTCAAAAGCTGCAGGAGGCAACTGAACAGCTTGAAGCCTCTGCTCAGATACTCTGCTTGGGATGGAGATCGACCTTCAGCACCAGCAGCTGAACACATCACCTTGAGCCTCCTGTTCTTACACTTCTTCACCACATCCAGTGCATATCCACCTACAAGCCAGGGCCCTCCACAGCAAGCCTGGCAACTTCACATTTTGCATGGCATTAAGACCATTGCCTCTGTCCCACAACAGAGGAACCCTGCTCAGGTGTGATTTTACTCAACTCACTGACCACAGAAGAAGAATTCCCATATCCTGAAAGAGCAAGTGCTCTTTTTCAGCTCCTCCATCACACTTTTCTCTAGGACACCAACTATTAAGGCCATAAGTTCTACTGATATAATTTAAAACAAGCCCCTTGGAATAATTTCCCTTGTTCACTCATTCTCAGCTGGCAACTTTTAGGATGATGAATTCACGTAGTACATAAAAAATTTAATAAAATACAGAGTCTATAAAATATACAAAATGGACGAGGCTACACTGCTGCAGAAGCATAAGAGCCTCAAGCACTGCAGAGGCTACTGGCCAGAGTCCTTAGCTCTGTCCCCCTACCCCTTACAACTTTTTCCCTGTCATTTACCTGCTTCCTCCATTCAGACCTCAGGCTCTGCAGCCCAGTTTGCCTTGCACTCTCTTTTGCTCCGGCATCTGATACAAGGGGCCTGGGCTCCAACCACTAAACATGCAAGCAGAAAGCAATCAGTTCAGCCTCTGCAGACTCCCACTCTCACCTACACATTCCCAATAACCTCTCCAGCCACAGCACATTCCAGCAGTTTACTGCTTCAGCAAGAAACTCTGTAGTCTCTGAGCAACAGCCTTACAGAACACAACCCTGTTCATCTCCAGCCATCATGTTTGCTCAGACATCATTTAAAGTCTGCTCACTTCATTCTGCCTCAGGCCCAGATCACATCAAGCAGACCAACCCCAACCAGAAGCACGAGCTCTCTAAAGCCTCAATTAGCCAAGCAGAGGCTTCTGTACAACTGAGGAATCCTCTCTAATGAGAGCTTTCCTTCCAGCTCTTTGATTGAGCAAAGTGGCCAGAACAGCAAAAGTGACAGAAATGTTCACATTTAGCCTGTGTAGGCAAGCCAAGCCAAGGGCAGCTGATAGAGGATGTGAGTACACACTCCATCACCGAGTGAGAGCAGGCAGAGCTCTGCACCACAGCGCTGCCCATTTCTTACAGCGGTTACGCCAAAAACGCCACAGGCACAGTCCATTGAGCTTTGAGCTGTATCAGGGATGGTTGGTTTATCTGAAAAATGGGAGCAGGACAGAACTGCAGAGGTGTCCTCAGCTAACAGGAGCAAAGAAGGGAAGGGGGAAAGATGTATGCAGAGTAAGGAAAATATTGTATCAAAGGTAAAAATGACAGATGAAATACAACTTAGTGAAAGCTTAGCTCTTTACCAGAGGTTAATAGCTCTTTACCATAGGACTTTCAGGAGTGACTATCAAGGGCAGCAGGGGCAGATTCATACTGTGCGGGTTCTGATACCCATGAGTAGGAGGTGCCTTCAAACCAAGACAAATCACAGCAGCTCTACTGGAAGAGAAGTGGTGGTTGGTCAGTTGGGATTCTCTATAGCTCTTGGAATTCCACTTAAACACCCTAGGGCCACAGCAAATGCAGCGCTGGACAAAGCTTTTGAGCCGAGGGAGTGGGATACACTGGATACCCAGCTGCCTCTCCTTAAAACAGGCCTCATCATCTTATTTAACAGCCCCCTGCCTTTATTTCACATTTCTCCACAGCTGTCAATGAGTTCTCCCATACTTCAGCAGTACAGAGCAGCCCCAATAAGCACTGTCACTTGGAGCATGTGCCTCCTACTGAATCCAAACTTCAGTACCTTGTCCAGCAGGGGCAGGAACAGTTTAGTTACTCAAGGAAAGCACCATTAACAGCTTCCTTTTACACCATTCTTCTGGAAGCCAGAGTCCACTGAAATCCATGTAAAATATAAGGTTTATCCATAATGTCCTGCAGAAGCACTGCTACGCTTCCCTCTGGAAGCTGTGCCTGTGTGCAGCAGCCAGAATCAGATGTAGTCAGGCAAGCTGTAAAGAGCTAAATGCTCACTGCCAACAGCCACTCCTGCTTCCTTTCAACCATCGATAGCCAGAGGGTTAGCATGTACATCCTGCACCTTCAGAAATGGTCTTAAATCTAACATTTTTGCTGCCTCTGTCCTGTCAGATAGGATAATTTTTTAAGTCATCGACTGCTGTATGTTACCCATAATTGAAAAAATTATTTCAGATAGCTATTACAATGCTCCAGTGATATTTCTTCCACTTGACCAGCAATATCTGTAACATCCATCCAGCATCCATCCTCCTCAGGATTTGGTGCTGCAGATATTGTCCTACCCAAACAAATTTCCACAGTGATAGGCAGTTGGTTCTGCCTTTATTTTCCCCATGAAATACTACTCAAGGAAGTAAAACTTTCCTCCATGCTAGGCTCTTAAAGTCTTCCCTACAGTTAGTTTACATATGTTAAAAGATCAGCTCTTTCTTCCCAGTGAGAATAGCCACCTCGTGCTTTCCTGAAATTACCATACAGATTGCTTATAGAGGGACTAATATGATTTTCCTTATTTAGAAGCCAACAGCTGTGTAATATCACATGTTCTATTTAGCCTGGTTTGTGTCAAGCTTGAGCTGTCAAAAGCAGACAGGATGGCCACAGAAACAAAAGTACAGAGTTAATCCCTGGACCACTGGGCTTGCAATAGACACACTAGAGCAAGCTAAAACATTAACAACCAAGAATATTCTAACCATTGGCTAGGAGCTCCTATGGGAATCATGGCAACACAGGAGGGTTGCAATCCACAAGGCTTGGCCTCACTGGGAATGCTGGGCAAGCCTGTCTTTGGGAGAACCCAGGCAAGGCCAGCTGGCCAGAAGACAACTCAGCAAGGGTCACAACACTGCAAAACCATCAAGGAGCCCCTGCAGCTTGTTCTAGGGGTGGCTGGAATCCAGTGAACTGGCACCTCCTTAAATGTCTAAAACAAAGCTCGTTTTAGACATGTAAGGCCCTAAGCCTGTGCCAAGCTAACAAGGCTAAACAGAGGGTCCTCAATCATCACACACAAAATCAAACTCGCCTTTTCCCAGCCTCAAAATTTGTGACCGGAGGCACAAGGTTATTAGCCAAGTGATACCAGAGGTGTTTAACTCCACTCCTTTGGGAGAAGGCTCCTCAGCATACAGCTAAGAGATCAGCATGAATTCAAAAAAAAANAAAAAAAAAAAAAAAAACAAACTCAAAATAAAAAACAAACTTTGTAGGTTTGAACAGCCAAGACAAGACTCTAGAATTTGAAAATAAAGGAGAAGGAAGTGTTTAGGGAAGCTTTACATTCCATTTGTCTCATGTGCTAACTAGCCAACATCACATCTCCCAAACAGGAAAGTCTTCCACTGCCTTTCATTTCTCATGTCTCTGTGCTCAGACACCAGAGACATCAGTAAGAAAACCACCCCTTTGTACCACCATGGCCTGAGGCACTTCAGAACACAGTTAAGCACTTGCTCAGATTAAGACCAGTCCCAGAATCCTTTCCTTCACCACTGCACACACTCTGCAACTCTGGAGGCACAATTCCTAGCAAGTTACAAGGTAAAGGCTCCTCTTGTCTTCCTAGTTCTTAAAGCCCAATAAAAATTATTTACAGCCCCTCCAGGCTATCTGGTTTAATCCTTTCCAGCTCAAGTATGACTCTTGCTGGGACACTATTAGGTTTCTTACGCTGCTCTGACTAGCAATCACATCTGTACCTGACTGTCAAGGGACACTCTTGGCTGAGTCGGCCACCCTGGTCTATCGCTGAGAGCTCTGAAATCTCTCAAATGAAACATTTGAAAGTTAATGAACCCTTCTAACACAAAGCTCCCACAGCTCAAGAGTTTTTTTATGAGCCCAGCACATGGTGGATGCACAGGAAAACCTCACTTCAGACAGGCATCTCTTTTCCGAATGCACCCAGGCAGAAGGCAAGACTCTCAGGCACAGCAAGAGTCAGGACCAAAAGGCAGCACCTGCAGGAGAGCTGGATGGCTCTCCCTTAACACACGGCACTCCTTAACTCTCTGAAAACAGTTATCAACTCCCAGTCATGGTCCAAATGTGAAACAAATATAAAAGAATCTCAAGAATCACCCACATAGAAATGACATTGTGGAAAAAAAAAAAGCATCTTTTCAAAGCAATAATTTACTTACATGCATCTTCATTTGAACTTCGGTCCATCTTTCAGGAACACTTTCCCTGTGAACTTCAAGCAGTAGGATCTAGAACCAGATACTCCCCACAGTTCCACATGACCATTGGTAAGCCCCAAAATCCATCAGTACCCCAGCACACAGAGTCAGACACAGAGAACTGCTGCCGTTTTTACAGGCATTGAACAGGTTCTTCCACAGAAGGTGAGAATGGGAGGCAGGACCAAGGAAACCCAGTGCCTCTGCTCCAGAGGCACAACTTTCTTCCAGCTTCCACTCATGCCAGCTCATATTCCTCTTTCCAGGACTGCACACCCAGTCCAAATGACACCATCCGGCGCGGGGATACCACTCTATTTAACTGGGAGCGTTGGAAGGGGGGCCAACCCACACTGAAGTGCAGGGCAGACTAGGCTGTCATTGCCATGGCAGAGAAAGGGACTGGCTTTTGTCTTTCAGTTTTGGGGTCTCATTTTTTCCCCTTGTTTTTTAATTGCTAAGCCCGCAATTGGGGTTGAGCGTGAGGAAGGGGGAAGGGAACAGAATCTGGTGAACAGCTGGGGCCTATCACTTTTCATTGCAGGTCTTGGAGAGATGTGGTTGACAGAGTGATGCACAGAGGCTGTCCCAGTTAATGACTTCACCATTCTCCATCATTATCCCCATCATTAGGAAATTAGGAGGACAGAAGGTATTTACTGTAAACCTGCCACCTCCCAAGGAGAGATAAATAGAAACTGATAAATGGGATCTTCTGGTGCTGTTCGTCTATTAACCTTCTGCTTCCCAGTTTAGGCATATGCACGCTATCCTGCCATTAATATCCAGTAATTGGCATAGCAGTGGGCGACACGCTCCTACCTTGAGCGTCAAACCCTCCTGTGCTGCGTGCGAGCACGCGGCCACGCACACCGCGGCCGGGCTCGGGGAGGGGTTCCACGACTGCTCACACCTCAGCCCCGAGGCTGAGCGAGCAGCCAGAGCTCCTGGGTCTGAGCATCAGGCATGGATTTGATGGCAGGAGACTCGGGAGGAGGAGAGGGCGCTGTATGTGTATGACCTGTCCTGCACGGAACCAACGAACCAGCACGTAGGGACACTGGCACCTCCAGCTGAGCTGCTGTGTGTTCTGTCAGCCTACCTGTAACTACAGCTCACAGACGCCTCCAGGGATGAGAGTCCCGCTCACTGCAATCTCTCAGCATCCAGGAAAGAGGCATTCTCCTCACCATCTCAAAGCCACGTCATCTGCAAACTGCTAAAAAAAAAAAAGCAGCAAGATTCTGAGGGCTTGGAATTTATGAACTTATCTTGCTGGTCAAAAACCAGCCAAGCTTTCAGCAACCTGGACCAACATATCCGCAGCTCCCTCCCCACACGAAGGGCTCTTTGCATGTGCTGACTTGCTTCGCTTCCACAGACTGAATCTCTGCGAAGGAACAGGTCCTCAGAGGGACAAACAACCCAACCCTGCAAGGCTGAAGAAAATCCATACTCAGAGA
The DNA here is from genome assembly GCA_008694505.1 of Cyanoderma ruficeps. Lineage (NCBI taxonomy): Eukaryota > Metazoa > Chordata > Aves > Passeriformes > Timaliidae > Cyanoderma > Cyanoderma ruficeps. The sequence continues at coordinate 142,761 of VZDJ01000250.1, read as the reverse complement.
CCAGGATTTTACCCACATGGAAAGCAGGCCCACTTGCAGGTCAGTCAAGCAACTACAACTCTCTTAATTTCTTCCACCTAGAAGATTACGCCTCCACTTTGGAAAAATCCTGGCCCGCTGCTACTTTCCTCTACTCTTTGACATTATTAACTGCTTTACTTACCCTACCTCTAGCATTTTACTTTCAACCAGCATTATAGTTCTCAATTCACATGGTGTGCAGGTGACTGCAACTCAGAGACACCAGCCAAGATGACAGCTGCATTTCTGATGGGGAACAATCAGAACAACTTAACACAAGTCTTAAGACTCCCACGTCATTATGGCAATATTTATCAACATGTAACCTTTTCCAGAAGTTCAGGGCAAACAGAGGGCCTGTTCTTGCATGTACTAACCTGGCAAGCAGCTCATCTGCTCTGTGTTGGATGGATGGCTCCTATATCCTGGAAGGCAAGTACTGCAGGCAGCAGCCATGCTCGCTCCTTCTACGTGCACTTGCTTGCACACATCAACCCAGTTCAGGAGACCAAAGCCAGCGTGACTGTGATGGCAAGTTCTAATGGGAACACCAGTATTAATTCCCATCTGTCTAAGCAACTGGCAGTGTCCATCAATTACAGCAAGAGCCAACTAACAGTTGCAGCTGCAAAATAATAAAAGCAGAATTAACATTTCAAGTTCCTGTCATTCACCTGAATTTTTTACAGTTGTAATTAGCAAGCTGCAGAAGCTGTCAACAATCAACATCAGCCAATCTGTCTGCACCAGGAACCCAACTGCCTGCCAGAAATTGTCTTCGACAGGCTTTTTTCTCCCCTTGCTTCCATCCATTAAAATTTTCCCTTCAAACCCCCCTAACATTCTCATCTCTTTTACCACCAATCACTAGAATTGAACATGTCAAAACAGTGAGAGACAGAATGACTGACATTTAGCTGATAAAGTCATAATTATTTCCTTGCTCCAAAGCCCAGTATCAAAATATGCTGCCGTCTGTCTCCCCTGGCCTCTTCTTCCCTGCCAGCAAAGAACTAGTGCTTCAGCCCCTTCCCAATAAGGTGACTCTTACCAGACCCCAAGCACTTCTTATGTGGAGAGACTGAGACAATACAAAGACCCTTCCAGCCCAAGGCTTGCTCTTTGATGAGCAGGTGCAACTGTTTCCCAATCTTTAGCAGAAAAGCTTGTTACACACCTGACAACAACCACGGGCTCCAATTACTCAGGATCACCCAAAAGCCCAGTGCCCGTATGGGCTCCAATTTCTCTTTTTCTGTGGTGCCCCGCGACACAAAAAAGAAACTAACCAAAAACTAACAAAAAGTTAAAATGAAACCAACAAACCCCACACATTTGCTCCTTTCAGTGCCTACCAGAAACCAATTCTTTTTAAAGACCTGAGAGCGTCATAGCTGGTTAGAACAGCTTACACACACTGCAACAAGCAGAGCCTGCTGCAAGTGGCCCGGGATAGATGGCTCTCACAGGTGCATTCCTTCATGTAATTGCAATTATGGGAACTCAGCGCAGCTGGGGGAGCTCTCACCCCCTGCAGCATTGCTGTGCTCACCTCCAACATCATCACCATGGGACTGGGACACACCTGTGGGTAACGGTTAAAACAAAACACTGCTCGGAAGAGAAGCCCTAACGATGCACTCCACATGCACTCTGCTACCCGACCTCCACTTAATGCATTAAACCATCTGCCACCTGACTAACCATAATGAAAGGATAAAGCTACATTAAAAAAAAAACCAACCAAACAAAAAAAAACCCAACCAAACAAAAAAAACCACAAAAAACCAAACCAAAACACACAAAAAACCAGCAAGAGCCTCAACAATTTGTATGTCCACCAACTAAAAATGCATTAACTACTCCTTTACTTCAGAAAGCACTGCACAATAGGTTTCATAGACAACTGGTGTAGATAGTTGCAAACCTGGTAGACTTAATGTAGGATTAATATGCTACTACACATACTTGCTCCAAATTACTATCACTGAGTTACCATTGTCTTAACAAACAATAACACTGGAATAGAACAAAGGACAGAAAACCCTCCCTTGGCACTCTTACACACATAATATTGATAAACTGAACAAATAATAGGAAAAAATTCTAATTAGTAACATAGAAATATCTGAAGACCACATTAGAAGAAAAGTTCTATAGCACAAACATCACCGACCTGAAAGCACCACAGGCAAATACAAACAAAAAATGTACTACTCCAGAACCTGAGACTTAAACCTCTCAGCACAATACTGGGCAAAAATCACCTGCTTTGCAAATCACTCCAAGGGACATAAATCCCTTTTTCCCCAGCTAGACAGGCTTCCAGCCTGGGACAGAGCCTGCAACCCTTGCGCTGGCCTTTGGACCCAAACTTACCTGCTTCCCAAAACAGCAAAACCCTGTTTTCGTCAGGCCCAGTCTATGAGACTGGGAGCAGCAGGAAGGGTACGGGACTATCACTTGGGCCTAAGGAACTGCAGCCCGCACTCCCATCCCGAGGGCACCCGCAGCCCAGGCCAGACAGCCCTCGGCAGCCCAAAGTCAGGGAAACAATCCCCGCCCGAGTAAGTAAAGCCTTCGGACCGACAAAATCCAGCCGGAGTCCCAGGGATGAGGGGATGTTCGAGACCAGCACTTTCCACACGCACCTCGGTCCAAGGCCACGGGAGGGGCCCCTGAGCGCCGTCAGTCACCAGCCAGGGGCGGCGCCCCGGTATCACTCACTCCCGGTGTGAAGGGCCCCGAGAGCCGGGGCGTGGAATGTCGGGATAAAATCCCCAACATTCTCTTCGTACTAATGCTGGAGACTACAAACAAACTAGCGCACAACAGATTAATTTCAGATCAATAAACCGAGTGAAGGCAGTACAAAAACTGACACAAAGGAAGCCTAAGAATGCCTTGAAGCTCTATGGTCTGGATTCACAAATGTAATTAAACAGCAAGACATTACACGTCAAGTAGAAGGCAGTCAGCAAGAAATTACTACATATTTATCCAATATTGTTTTGGCTTCAGATGAGGAATTTTAAAACTGAGGAATTTCTCCATACTCGCCAATCTTAAAATTTCATTAATTAAAGAGAGCAGAACCATGGGAAAGGGGCATTTTTGTTTTCACAAACAGCATTTGAAGTGATTGAAACATACCTCCTCAGACTGCTTATTAAAAGAAGTGCACAAAGCATTTGTAAAGTGAACCTGACAGTGCTGTAAACCAAAAATTCAAGTAAGGAACATCAGGATCCAGAACAGGCTTCTGCTCCAGAACCTGAACCAGCCTCTGGCCCAGTGCTTGGGGACAAGCCTCTGGTGACATGCCGGGTGGGACACGCTCCTGCCCCGAGGGCACAGTGCTGTTCCCTTGCAGTGTCCACGCTGCTGGAGCCTCCAGCCCTGCAAGGTTCTGCACTGGCTTGGCCAGGAGAACCTTCCCAAAAGAGTTCAGGAAAAGGACTAAGCAAGAGATGCAGTCATAGAATCCCAGAATTACGAGGTTGGAAGAGACCTGTAAGATCACCAAGTCCAACCATCCACCCAGCACTGCCACTGTATCCTCTAAACCACTAAACCACATCGCCCAGGGCCAGATCCAGATCTTCTTGAACACCTCCACGGATGGTGAGTCCACCACCTTCCTGGGCAACCTATTCCAGTGCCTGAGCACCCAAACAGTGAAAAAATATTTTCTAACTCCTAATCTGAATGTCCCATTTCAACTTAGACCACGATAAACACACAAACTGCTTCCACAGCAGAGGTCACCTCCCAAAGGCTGGTGGAGTCACACCAGGCTGACAACAGTGTGCAGTTCCAGCATATAGAGGCATTTCCCAGAATGGCACAGGGGCACATGGCCCTCAGATGAGCTGTGCTGGGTGCCACAAGGGTGGCCCACATGTGCCAGGTGCCAGCAGGTCCTGACGGGCCCAATGCATGGCTTTTGTGCCTGGAGCTGCTGGATCAGCACTGGGGTTCTGGAGCAGAACACTCTCAGGAGCTAGTGCAGATCCAAAACTTGTGAGAGGAGCAGATGACGGAGGTCAGGGCGTGTCTGGCTGTGCCAGCACCACGGCACGAGCCAAGCTGTCCAACTGACTGCAGGGTGTCCAAACCAGGCTGTAGCTCTGGGAGCAGCAGGAGTGCCACGGCTGATGGAAAATGCAGACAGGAGGGGGCATGCCAAGACCTACAGAGTCAAGGCAAGGGATGGACAGGGGAGCATCATGTGCTGTGCAGGAGGTTTATGTGAAGGATGTCATCAGCTCCACCAGCTACCTTTTCTTCTGAACTCCTAATCTGAAATGTTCATCTGTGGTTTCACATTTCTAATTTAGGGCCTGATGCTGTTGTACACCACGACGCAAAGACTCCGACTTCAGAAGGCTGAAAAATGACTCCTTTATTGTTGGGATGTGTCTCCCTGTTTATACTATTCTACACAGACCAATTTGATTGGTGAAGCAAAGACAAACCTCTTCAATCACATTGGTCAGACCAGAGGGACATCAAGAAGAAGTCCCTCCTAGGGAAAGAATCTAAACAATTTGCAGTTGCAAAAATATGTCTCTTGTTTACAGAAAATTCCCTGGGAAAGGAATTTCAGAAAACCAAAACATCTCAAGCACGAACCAGAACTACAAGGGCCCATTACCTCAAACACACTGTTTGTCATCTTGGCTTTTTGGTGCTCCCAAGTGCTTTCTCTTTAAAAAACCCAAGTGACTCCCTGCAGACTATCCGGGGGAAAACAGCAGCACAGGGAACATCAATCCCAGGCTGTGCAAGAATGCCCAAGTCTCAAAGCACAGCGACCCCCTTGGCCGAGGCATTTCTCTGAGCCTTATCCCATCCTGCAGGCTGACCACAAAGGCTGAATTTACATAGCTGGCATTATATCCTAATTATGTAGATTAAATTTCCTTTGGGTTCACTGCAATGAAGCAGCCTTAAATTTTATCAGGAGATTGTTTTTGCACCTTAAAAATTATCCATGATTTTCCAAAAGGACAGAAGTGACAGCATGAATTCCCTTTATTAAAATCATCAGAAATAGGATTGAGACTTGAGCACTAATGCCATATGATGTAGTTTCAACTATGCATTCCAGACACTCTAATTCCCACTGCCTAATCCTGTCCAAATATTAAAACAAAAAAACCCAAACAAACAAGGTAAAGTTGTCAATCTTACATGACTAATATTTCACTTGATCAACAATATTGTTCTTTAATGCTAGAATTAAATACTTATTCAAAATAGCTTTGGAAAAATCATTAGAATCTTGAAGTGCGTGGATTTGAACAGTCACAAGCTGTACAATCAAAAGGCATGGAGGAGTTTACTTCCTTTGGCCAGCTGAAAATCAGGTTTCCAGCTAACTTCCATTATTATCAGAGAAAAGGAGAGAAAGAAGGGTAGAGCCTAGTGCCCTACTGAACTGCACACTAAAACTGCTGTTCCATTAGCTGAGAGCAGGATTTGGTCCTAAACATTTCTGGGAAACCATAAGAATTCTTAAATTTTTTCATCCCCAAGCAAAGTATTAGATTTTTTATTTATTTTCCTTTCGTGTAATTAAATTCTCACCAGTCATAGAGGGCACAAGAGCATTTTTTATAAGAGCAGTCCTCGGAAAAAGGATGGGACTCATCCTCACTCTCTCCTGCACAGCAGCTGGGGTTTAATTGGGTTACTGGAAAGTGTGCATACAAACTAGAGAGATCATATTTCTGATCAAGCCTTTAAAATTCCTGCGAATAAGACAACAATCAATATTTCACATGAAGCATAAACTGGTGCCAAGCCATTTTACACACATACAAAAAACAAAAACAAAAACCAAAATGAACAAACAAAAAAGGCAAAACAACGCCCCCAAAAAACAAAACAAAAACCCATAAACAAACAAACAAACCAGAGCAAACAAGCAAACATTGCTCTATGCTGGTCTCCTGCCCCAGAACCTGTTTCAAGGGATGCTGCTCTTATAGTCCCTGACCTCTTAGCAAAGGGCTTGGCCCTGGCTGTCACTGCTAAATATTATTTCTCTTGGGAATGAGAAATGATGACACTGAAGTGATAGGAAAAATATTTATGACTCAGGAGGGCAACTACAAAATGGTTTGAAGCATTTTCCCCCTTTTAAACTCTCAAGTCCAGGGAAGGGAAAATTACAGACTAAGTCTTCTTAAACCCCATGAAGTCTGAAAGAATTATTTTATCCTATTCTATTCTTACCAACAGCAAACACACACTAAGGTGTTCAAGACCCACCCACCACCAAGTATTCATGGCTAATTTAAAAAATCATGGCTAATTTAAAAACCACAAATCTGTGTTTAAAACTTTATTGTGACCATGGAGTGTTTGGAGAGCCTGAGTGTGCTGAGCATTATGTGAACATTGCAGACTACCTCCTCCACAGAAACTTGCCAAAATAGGAATGCTGGAGCAGGGTAAATTTGCCCAGGCTGGTCATCTTGCCACTTTGCTTTTTCCAAGAGAATAATACACAACTCCTACCTTCTGGCTGTCCTACAAGGTACTGCCCAGAAGTTAGAGGATGTACTCAAACTTCCACAGCCACCTCCACACAGGACAAATAGGGACCAAATGTACTTCTTGAAAAAATCACATTTTGACTCTTCTGAATTCCTCAAGGAAGGAACCAGAGGAAAGGTCCAAGTGCAGCTATTAGCAATCATTTTGGAAGGTTTTCCAATTTAAGGGAGCTAGAAGGAAAGCAAAGCCACATTTATTGGCACTGTCACCAGTGGACAAGGTCCATGTGTCATTGAGGCCATAGCTACACAAGAATAATTACATCACTTGCTTGACAACATTTGTGATGGCACCTCAGGGCTAAACCAGTTTGAACACCTCTCTTGAAAACATGAGGGAACAGAGCCATAGGAAATGAAGTTTGAAACCCCATATTTATCAGCAAACAATGGTGTCCTGGAGACCGGGTTGTCGAGCTGAGGGTAAAGCCCTGTCACTGTTCATCACGGGTCCCTGCAGTGTGCACAGAGCTCAGCTGCACAGTGACACCAACGCCCAGCTGTGACACACCTGGAGATATTTACTTACAATCCTTCCCAGTGTTCCTGCCCTTTCCAGGCCGAGGCAACGCAGGTGCTCACACAGTGACCAGCTCACCAAGTAGAGAACATTCCAGGCAAGTGCCTGTGTTCAAACACCTGGGAACTGGGATTCTGATGGACAATAATTACAACATCTTGCCCCAAGCTGGCACCCAGGTGCCTTGTTCTGGCACACCACCCTTACAGAGGACAGGACTGCAAAGCCTCAGGATGCTCTCCCCCTTTGCCAGGGAAATTGGGCAAGGTGCATTCAGCAGCAGTGAAGGAATTATTAGAAACAGAGATTGGGGGCTGAGGAGGGAACACGGGGCACAGGATCCTGTCTGTGTACCTGCATTTGCACCCATTATCCACACAGTGAGTGTCACCCAGTCATTCACTCACCGAGCTTCAGCATCTCTCATTGAAGGTGCCAGCAAGTGTCCCAAAGATGGTAATAGTTTTGGTCAAAAGGACTGAGTTCAGAAAAAAAATCACCATTTTCTTCACTCTTTCAGTTCCATTGATTATTGTGATTAAAGGAACAAAGGAGAGGAAAAAGAAACCAAAATAATTTCAACACCAAGACCTTTCAACACCAAGACCCAGCTCTGAGCTACTGAGCTCCCCAGCATGACTTGCACACAGCCTCATTCTGAGACTCCAGCATACAGCGCTGGCAGAGTGTTAGGGAGTTTCTGACACTCTCCGTGACCAAAGAACCTGTGGCCAGGTGACTGGAGTGTGTCCTTCACATTTGAAATCACGCATAACTCCAGCAGAACCAAGTGCCCTGGACAGTGTTCATCCCAGGAAAACTCACTAGGAATATTTTGCCTAATTAAACACACTCCATTCTCCACAGAACAGCAGAACTCTTGGTGCTGAAGAAATTATATCATTTCCTTTGAAAGAGATTGTCGTGCTATTCCAAGAATGTAAATTAATTCCCGCAGGGAAGGAGAGTGATGTCTGGCCCAAAGAGTGCTATTTGGCATGACCAGCTCTCCTTGCTGTCTCACAGTCGTTCCTGCACAAAATCTGATGTGGCAGCTTGTTTGAAACCTGTTTATTGGGAAGGGGTCATAAGCTGAGCACTGTTCAGAACAGGTCAGGCATCTGATAAAAGGGTGAAAAAACTGAAATGCTTCACATGCATCTCTGAGACAGAGGCTTGATGAGGAGAGAGAGCTTCTTGTAGAAGAATGTTGCAAATGTTGCCTCACACAGCAGGCAGCAGCAGACTGCAAGACTGATTAGAGCAGGGGAAGATTAAATAATTCTGCTGTCGTCATTAACAAATAGTATTGTTCTTCTGTATTTCAGGACAGGTTGATGCTGGAAGAAAGCCCCTCTCTAAAAGGGAGATAATATGAAACTGTGCCATCCCTGAAGAACAGATGAGGAGAAAGAAAAACATCTTGAAATGATCTGCAAAACAAAGGAGAGGCAGATCATCTGCCTATCTCTGATCTTGTACCACTCCAGTGGCTGAATTCCCATGTCCTGAGCCCCAGCTCTGTGACTGTTTCCCCGAGGTCTTCCTTCCATCTGTTGTGCTTTTTGCAGTGTGGGGGGGGAAAGAAATCCAGAGCTTTCCTATGTTATGCATTATTGCTCTTACACATTCCTGTCAGCTCCATATCAGCTGTGCTGTTCCAAGCTTTAGAGGCCACAGCCTGGTGACATCACCAGGCTGCTCTCACCACTGTTGAACTGGAGCTGTCATGCACTCCAAAAGTACAGGGCAAACAGCCATGTGCTTCCTCTCCTTCTCTCACTCTGCCCTTCTCAATCCAACTTCATTGTCACGCTATTCCAGAGAGCAGTGTGAAAAGATAAATTCCTTGTTCCCTGCAGTGCTGATATAACACAGTTTTCTTCTTGCCAGCCTCACACACTCTCCTGGTCAAGCCCTGAAATGTTCTCCTGGGGGACTCAGAGTAATTTGCATCTGGGATGGAACAGCCATTTCAGAGTCCCCTGTAAATACTGAAGTAACTGCAAATTAGGAAAAAAATAACTTCCAGATTTTCCAACGAGAAGAAAATGCTTAGGAAACAGAGTAGGGAGAAGTGAAGTAAAACATGAGAAATCAAAGTTGTCTGAGACCCATGAAACTCTAATAAAAAAGCAAAATCTGATTAATCTTTTGAGGATGATTTCCTGATCAACAGCTGCACAGAGAAGGGATGGCCCAAGTTATCAAGCACAAGTGTGTGGTCCTTTGCTGCACTTTCCCTGGGAAGCTTTGCAGCACTTCCCAGAACCTCCTGGGGCAGTCCCCTCCCAGGAGCTGAGCTCAGCACAGTGTGCCCACAGGATTACTGAATCGGCAAAGGTCTTCCAGGAGCTCTGACCCTGCATTCCTCAAACCTCTCTCAGTCCTCAGACTATTATGTCCCTCTCACCTAGAGAGCACCAAATAAATCTCTCCAGCTGTTAATTCCAGGCAGGCTCTTGCTAAGAGCTCCCTGGAGCATGAGGTGCTACTTTGTTTAGGGTGCACCAGCCTGAATTGTACTATAACCCAACCACTCCTCTGGTGAGAGCCTGGAGCTGACAGCAGGGACCTCCAGCCCCCCTGCTGCCCTGCAAGGGTGACAGGACTAAACCCCCAAACCTGTGGTCTGGTCTGTACAGTTCCACACAGGAGCTGGCAGATACCATTTATGCCACTTCAAGAACTATTGTGCATTACTAGCCAGGCTTCCAGCATGCAAAGCGCTGGAAATACGGGGAATTTTTAACGGATACTTAGAAGTCCTCAGGTATATAATAAATGCCTCAGGAGGCATTTATTATTAAGAAACCAGAAAGTCATGAGAAGCCCAAGTAAGGCAATAATGATGCTTCTGACATGTATGTTTTGCCTGCCCTGCAGCCTTCAATGCAGTGATTCTGAAAAAACAACCAACCAACAAACCAACCAACCAAATCACCATCCCACACAGCTCCTCACCTCTTACAGTGATGAACTTAGCCCTGAGGAGAGCACAGCTCTGGCCTGATAAGCACCCCAAACATCTCCTCTTTAGCTACACTCCAGCCTGAGCAGGTTTTTTGCAGAGTAACAACAGGTCAGTGTTGGCTGCAGAAAATACAAAGGCTCCTAAGCAGAATCACCTTTTGAAAAAACCAACCAAAAAGTGTTCTACTCTAAAATTAGAGTGGCAAGGCACTGGCAGAGTGAGGAGGACACAGGAGAATTGCACTCCCTCATGCCTTTCCCTTCTGCTCTTCAGAACCATTTGAAAGACTTCCTCCTGCCCCCCTAGTTAGACACTGCTTTCTCATGCACTCTCATACTCTCCCTGTCTCCCCATTGCAGTCTCCAGCAAAATGTCAGGGGAAAAGAAAAGTGACAAGCTCCTAAGAAACTGAATAGCTCATTCTGTTTGAATATCGCATTAACCCAAAGCTCTGCTGCTTCATTTGTCAGCTTTTTCAGCACTCTCCATCTCCACAGCCCCCCTGACCCGGGCGCTCTGATTAGCCATGATCAATGTGCACATTTGTGGGAGCTCTGTGCACGCCGCTGGACCCTCGGCCTCACCCGCTCATGCAGATAATAACGGCACTTCGAGTCACTTGCCCATTACTCCAAGCTTCATTAAACAGGGGGGATGTCACCAAAAGTCCCTTTAACTGTCTTTTCGTTTGCCCGTAAGGGAAAGAATTGACAGTGCTGAAAAATGGGATTTGGAATATAAATAACCCCTGGTTTGGGTGTTGCAGTGAATGTTTGCCGTTGCCTGAGCCTTCGTGCAGGAGCCTCCTTGCTAGCGTGGGTGGGAGGAGAGGTGGCTGTGCAGAGTGGGGACACTGCACAGAACCAGCCCCCAAGTCAGGAACAGCTTCCAAATGAATGGTTTTCCCTGCACAGAGCAGGCTCTGGGCAGAGAGTCCTGTCACTCACCTCTGCTGTTGGCTGGCACACTATTTTCTGGCACACATCTACTGCAAAAATGAAATAAAAGTCTGATGGAGCATCAAGGGGAAAAAAAGATAGAAAAAACTAGGTATTTTTCCAAAGCAATAAAACCCAAACCCTACAACCCTCAAACCCAATCCTTTACATTTCCAGCCCACGCCAGATATTTCCCTGACAGACTGTTCACAGAGGTCTGAACCCCAATTATAGTAAAGAACCACAGAACTACTTCTTATCTGCCCCCCTAGGATGTCCAGGATTATTTTCACATGATCCCTGAGGAGCTTTCTACAGAGCTCTGTACAGATCATCCTTCCACTCCCTCAGTGGGTCTGAGCCAGGAATGCCTTCCAACAGAGCCTTAGGGAGAATCCTGCACCCCTTCCATCCCCCATGAACATCTCCAATAGATCCTCCCATACACTTCAGCCCAGCGTTGTGCTTGTCCTATTACAGCATATTCCATGATGCAGACAGGTCCCCAGTGATTTCCATGGACTCCAGAGCAGGTTCAGCAGTGTCACCTCTGCTGGGAAGAGCTACAGATTCAGGGCAAACAGGACCCCCTCCCTTTGGGAGACTCCTGACCCCAGACCGAATTTCCCTTGCCTCCAGAGCAGAGCCTGCAGAATAAGCCACTGTCTTTAAAACAAACACTCCAACATCGTGCTTCTCATTAGCCCCAGACTTTTGTCCCCTTATTCATGGGAAGAAGGACCCTGGCCACGGAGCAGTCGTTCCAGTGCTCTCCCTGAATAGGGTCTTGTTTCTCTGCCGGAGCCCATGGCTCTGCCGGGCTGAACTCCCCAAACTGCAGCAATTATTCTGGCTGAAACAAGACACAGAGCGCATCGGCATCAGGCCACAAAGACTCCAATAAAGGCAACAAGCACATAATAAAGCCCCATGACAACTGATCCTTACAAAAGGCTGTCCTTACAGAGTGATGTATGGCAAGAGTTTTCAGCCTGGTGCTCCCTGCTTTATCCGGATCCAGTCAGCCCTGAAGCTGAGATGATTTCTGCGCTTTGCTCTTGTTTTCTCCCTCCCGGCAGTACTGCCCACGGGACAAGGGACAGACTGACAGAGGCCAACAGCCTCAGCAGGGACACGTCTACCCCAAACCTGCCCCTCCTGTCCTGCTGTAAAAGTCAGGGAAGATCTGAAAGGAGGAGCAAGGGGGAGGAAAGGAATGCTGGACACACAAGAAAAGAGGGGGCAATAAAGATGACATGCTTGTGCGGTTTGAGGGAAGGCAGCCTGAATATGCAATGGGAATGCAGCCTGAACCCCAACACCTGCTGGATGTAATGGACTCTGAAGTGTTGTTTCAGAATTAATCAAGTCATTTAAAATCATAGCTGTAGTCTCCATTCACTACTCCTGTGCATAAACGCACTGATCCCAATACTCATCCATGTCGGGTGACTTGAGCAATATATCACCATAATTGCCATTTTAGGGCTGCAAATTGGAGCTAAAATAACCAGATGCAAAAGAGATGGCCATATCGTACTCTCAAGATGGATCTACAAAGTTCAAGGAGAGTTCAAGCATGGAAGAGGCAATAGAGAGGGGTCAAGTGTAAGGAGATTGTTCATGTTCAAGAGAAATTAACTTTACAAATATATTGTTTCTGAGGTGGTAATTGTACCATCTTACAGCTATTCATACCTCATTGAATCTTTGCATTCTTTTCAGCCATTAGAGTGAGTTCCTCGTTGAAATAAATCTGATTTTGACAAAATATTCTATTTTAAAACTACAGCTAATTTCCCCAAGATTTTCTGCTTTAAAATAACTCCTTCTGAAACCCCAGAGCACAGAACCAGGTGTGAGATCTTCAAACTACAGGCTTAGTACCCATGAGAGTAGGAGAACTCAGATCTTGAGATCTCACCAAAAAGAGCCTTAAGACCAAAATAATACAGTGTGGCTGTGGGCCTGGTCTGGAAGCTTCAAAGTATTCAAACACTTCAGCTACCATGGATTTTATGGTTACCAACACAGAAACGCCTTTCAGCAGTCAACGATAGTATTTTCCATACAACTTGATGAACAAAAGTTCATTCACATGAAGAGCCAAGTCAGTTGTTCTCTGAAGAAATCAAGCGGCCGAACATCAAGAGCATCAAGGCAAAGACCGTAAGAGCAGGAACAAACTGTCCTGCCTTGTTTGGCTGAGACTTAGAGCCAGGTGATGCCCCACAGTAATACAAGCACTCCTGCCCTCAGAAGACAGCAGTCCTACCCACTTCTGCAAACCAAAACAAAAGGCATTCCAATCAGCTGTAGGGCAGGAGCCTGTGGAACTTTTAAGCCTCTCATCAGCAGTAGTTTAAGAAATTGCTCATCCTTTACGCTTCAGTGTCAAGTGAGCCCATTAATTGTGTTTCTCTTCCCAGCTTCAAATTGCATCACTTAAAGTCTGATTCCAGCTCATTGCTGAACCACTCCCAAACCTAAAAATTACTGGCAGCATCTAGTAAGCCACCTGCACAGCCAGAGATGCTGTGCACTTCCCATTGTTCCTGTGAGGCTGGCAAGTCTCCCCTGCAAAGCCGTGATTCCAGTGTGCTGCTGCTACACCCCCAGCAGACAAAGGGGCAGCTTCCAGCCCTGTAAATCAGCCTAGCACCATTGTGCAGGGAGAGCCATGCTAATTCATCCTGCGAGGAGCCAGTGACCTGAGCCCTCCCCACAATGGCAGTACAGAGAGCTAATGTGCTATGGGTTACTTGGTAATTCCTGCAGCATAATTGGCCAACATGGAAACGGTAGCAATGATTGAAGTTCATAACTAATTGCAGCCATTACCGAGACAGCATTATTTATGATTAACTGCATGTAGTAAAGCTGATTCCGATTTCACTCACATCTCATTCCAGGCAGTTGTTTGACTGGTAGCTGGTGATGTTTCCCTTCTGGAAGAGGCTCATCCTCATGGCTACAATTGTTTTCAGCATATCAATTCTACATCATGCTGAGAACACCAGGGAAGCAAGGGTTTGAGGGCTTGAACTCTAGGCTGAGGGGAAAAAAGTCTGCATTTAACTTGTTCTTTGATTGCCTGACAGCAGAACTCTGCTAGCCCAACTCCTGGTGCTTCAGGCAGCCTGCTGACCGGTCTGCTCCTTTACTCCCACGTTCACCTGGCTGTCAGGTCAGGTGGGACTTCTGCAGCCTCACTTGACAGGTTCAGCACTGGCAATTACCTGTGTTTCGAATCCTTACGTGCTGCTTTGTATGGAATGGGAACAGAGAAGGCAGATTGCCTCAAGAAGCTTACATGCCATTTACAATTCAAAACAAATGGCTTCCATTTCCCATTTCTTCCAGAGGTCTGGCTGTTGAGTTTCAGCAGGAGTTTCTGGGAACTGGCCTCCTTTGGGAGTCTGTTTTCAGTTACTGGTGCTCAGCACAGAAACCCAGCTGGAGGGAAGGAGGCTGAGGGCAGCATTACTTGTGTACTGCCCCCAACACAGAGTCATGCACAAACATACAAGGAATGTGTGTGTGCACATATATAAAATGTATGAAAATCAAATCTCCATAAAGTGCCCCAGCTGGACACACTCATTACATTTGATCCAGCCAGGTCAGAGCCTGGAGTCCCTTGCACAGAATGAACAGTTCCATGTCTTTGTTTTACTGAGAGGCCTTGTCTAAAAACCATCATCTGCAAATGGTAATTTTTCTCCACCTTTCATAAACACCAGCAATAGTGCAGCCCTCTCCCCCCCTCTCTTTTTCTTATTCAGGATATCAGGCAGATAAGAGTTATCAGTAAAGGTCATCCTCAATTTCTGTACAGAAATGATCTGTCTCCGGTATGTAATAAACATTTATCCATGCCTTTATTAGCTATATTGGATCTGACAGTTCTGTTAAACCATTTTCTTTCATTTTGCTAGGTCATGACGGTTAATGCTGCTAAAAAATCTCATCACTGCTTTTGATCACTGTATTGTCTTCCCAGCGTTAGCAGGATTTTGTAAAGGTAAGCACTGGCTGGAATGACCTATTAAAGTTACAGCCCGTTGAGCTCCTGGCTTTTTTCTCCCCACAATAAAAAGCGAAGGAGTGCAAAGCATAAATTCTACTCTCGGGGTTATATTTAGTTGGGCAGATGACATTTAGGAGAGCAGCCACTTCAAGCCCACTTTGCATCGGTTTCGCTCCATCTTTTTCACATCCTCGAGTGTCTGAAATGGTGCTGGAAGGCACAACACAGTTAGTGGGACCAGGAGGTAATGCCCCAGTTAACCCCCACCATGCCAGCAGCATGTTAGGCACCTGCTCAGAAAGCAGCGGCTCAGCATAAAGCCACAGGAAATACCAGAGGGTATGAAGACCCTGCTGAGCCTTCCCAGAACTGGGATCTGCAAAGGCAGCAACAGGAATGCAGACACCTCTTGTGTACCTGGTCAATGCAAGTCTGCCAGCCTCTGGAGGAAGTTCAGTGTGAGCTTAATCTGCTGTTCCCTGCAGTAAGCAGAGGGCCCCTTAGTCTGCTGTCCTGCCAAGCACAGGAGCCAGAAACAAAAGGTTCACAAGGTACAGGTATCCCTTGTGGTGGCTGGCAACAGAAACCTGTCCTCAGAAGGAGCCTGCACTGAGTTGTGAACAGCTTACACACAGTTACAAAGCCCAAAAGACCAGTCTACTGGGGGCAGAACAGGGCAATATGGGGATACTGCAGCCACAGCGACTGCACTGGAGCTACCTTAAACATCTACAGCTAAAAACTGCCTTCTGCCTGCAGGCCTGTTTTTTGACTGTAACAAGGGCTCGAGATCAGTGGTACAAAAGAGCACATCATCTCTTTCTGTAAGCAATATATGGCTTTTCAATTTCCTCAAGCAGCCCCTTGTTCAGCAGCAACAACCCATGCTGTTCTATTCTCTTCTCCAGCTGTACCCAGCTGTAGCTTCACCAGCTTCTAAAGGAAAACGGGAATGGATGACTGCAGCAACTCACAAGAACAATAGCAAAATATTTTCCTGGTCTCCACGACAACAGGCATATCAAAGAGACAAATCTCTCTGCCTGCTTCTCCCCGTGCGCTCCATCTCCCTGTGTCCTGCCAGTCTGTGTTCCCCACTGTCTGTGTAGTATGTACCTGTGGCAGCAGCAGACCTCCTGCCTTCCTGATAAAAATGACTGCCAACTTGTATATGTAGGAATTCCCATTCCCATTCCTAGTTTTCCTCTGGCCAAAAATACTGCAACTTCCAAAAAAGGAAGACCAAGGGTGTTAACCCTGTCGGCCCAGATGGCTCAACCCAAACCCTGTTCCCAGTACCCATGTTCCAAGGCAGAGGCCTCTCTTCCTTGCTCCTGGGTGGCCACCCAATGTCAGCAGCTCCCTGTGATAATTCATGACCAGGCACAGCCAGTGGTGAGGGTTCAGCAGCAGGGACTGCTCAGACTGCATTATCCCTCTCTCCAGCCCAAGCTGGAAGGACAGACAATAGACACACAGGCCCAGAGATGCACTCTGACCCCGATGCCTCAGACCACCAGGCTGCTAAACAAGGGGCAGGACCCCTGTGGTCATGGGAATCTCCAGCCTGTGTTTAAAATTAGCACCGTTTATTGGTGAGCTTGGCCAAAGATGGCTCTAACGCCTCCAGGTGTACACCTCTGTGCAAGATATCCTCACTCTGGAGACAGACACGTGAGCACAAAGAGGAAGAGATAATGCCTCAGTACAGCTTTTGGATGAGCAGCCACTGCCTGTGATTTTTCATGTATAGCTTTAGTTTAGCTGGTAAACCAAAATTTGCTAGTGAGCCATTTCATACTACAAACAGGCAAATCTGTGCCTTGTTGAAGACAGCAGCTTAGTCCTAGGGCTCTGTTTCCTGTGTTCTGCTTAAACACAGTAAAGTGCTTTCTGTTGGCTGAGAGAAACTCACATGCTCCAGAGAATTCATGCTCAGCAGCAAACTTTGACCAGCTTACCTTGTACACCTCCTCCTCTGCACATCTCATCAGGACTTTGGGAGGGGGGGGGTTATGTAACAACTGGTTTGGAAGGGCCAGTCTTCCAGGAAGATAGCAGTCCTGACTTCTCTATGATCAAGCAGATTTGTGCAAAGAAATGAAAATATCTCAGGGACCAATTTGCCAAGGTATTTGTCTTTACAGTGAGACGTGTAACATATCCTGCTATATGCTGATGGACTGGAGAACAAGCACAGTGCTAAAAAGTAAAATCCATACCCAGATAATGCAGCTGGTAGTTAATGACTACAGTATGTGACACTTCATATCCAGGGAATCGACACTGAGCTGATTTGCCTTCCCTGGTTTCTGCTAAGCAGGTTGGCAAAGAAGGAGAGTGGTTGATCTACTAACGTATTTAACAAAACCTTGAACTAAATTACAATCAAAAGCCAGAAGCCTGCCTCATTTTAGTAGTTAAATCATTTATTTCTAGGACAAAAAAAACCCCAAAACATAACCACCAATCCTGCCCTGAAGTCATTACCAGCATGATCTTCTATTTGAAGTCTTGCAAATGCTCAAGGAATGGCCCCTGCGATTTGGCCAAAGCAAACCAGGCACTCAGCAACTCTACACAAGGCAGAGGAAATGCAGATCCCAGTATGGGAAGATTAAATTATTATGGCTTTTGCAACAGGGGGCACAACTGCGAGTGGCCCCCTTCCTCTGCTGACCAGGCTGTGCTCCTCCCTGCCGTGAGTACTCACTGTCATACCTAATATTGGCAGGCTTTGTTAATAATAACATTGTCAAGATAATAGCAGGGAAGTTTCAGTAGAAACTCCATATTCAAAAGCCAGCTGTGCACCGCCCCGGCTGGTTTTTCTAAAAAGATGCCTCCAAAAAGCAAAATTCAGCCTAGTTTCTGAGGAAAAAAAAATAAAATTCCCTCCCCAACAGTAAAAGAAAGGAAAGGAGGTTATTGGACAAGAGAGGGATGAAGACATTATTGCATGAGTTTAAATTTCTCAAAGTTCTCAAAGGCATTTTGGTCACTGCAAGCAAATAACATTGCAAACAGAGAAGCAGGCCTTAAATCAGAGAATAATTACCTTTGTGAGGTTTACTGATTGCTCTGATCGAGCTGGAAGAGTTTGGGAGCTTTTCTCCCTCATCCACCTTATTGCATGACAACAATTCAGCAGCTCAAATGAAGTGGGACATAATGTGATTTTTGGAAAGAATGTTACTATTGCTGAAGTCCAAAAACCCTGTATTTCTTAGGGTTTTGGTAAACCTGCTCCTTTGTCCTCACAAAATGATGGCTTAACAAATGAAAGGAGAATGAAAAAGTCTGCTCCCTCTCCTCTTTGTCCTTTCTCCCTATTTCTGACTGTGTCATCCTGAGTTACCCAGGCTGAGTGCTTCAGAACTCTTGCAAAAAAGCCCAGTAAGGTGAATGTCACACACTGAGCTCTCAGGGCACTGGAAGTTCACCCTCTCCTGCACTGAGGGCACCCCAGCAGCCCACAGCCACTGAAGGGTAGTGAGCTATGGCAGTCAGGCAGCCTTCACCTGCTTCTTCTGTGCTTTTTGCTCACCTTGGCCTCATTCTACACTTTAAACAGTTTTTCTTCTTCAAGTCATTTGAATTCAAGTAATTTCTCCAGTGCTTTATACACCTCTCCAGAATGCTGAGACATAAAAACTATGTATTTGCTTCTACATTCAGGCACTTTTGGTCAATGGACTTTACTGAGCTGTGCTGGTCTGTAACTTCAGTCCCAAAACACTTTTCAGAGAGGAAGGGAAGGAGAGAGAGAGAGAGAGAGAGAGAGAGAGAGAGAGAGAGGATCAGAGTTAAAACCACTTGAAGCAAAGCCAACCTTCACTCTCTCTTTTGCTGACACTTCTGAAATTCGTACGGGTCTGTATATTGTCCTTTAGCATAACTCAATTCACAGAGTGCAAGTTACAGCCCAAAAGGCAGGTGATGGGGGGGAATCCCACAATATTTTACATCACTTGTCCTGAGCAGTGTTTATATATTCCTGGGCCCTTGCAGGAGTCAGAACCAGGTAGTGGAGGCACAGACACCTACCTGTCCTTCCCATAAACTGGAGATGTGTCTCTTCACTGGCTGGTGTCCTGTAGAGTTACATATACAGCAAGAGTGGCATAAGCATAAATTACCAAGCAGTGAAATGTCTTCCCTGACTCTCATTTGCAGTGCATTGCTGAGTGAGCAGGGACCAGCACAGAAGATGCAGCACAGAACAAAACCCCACAGGACTGAGCTGGAGCCTCAGGCCAGAACCACTGGAAAGAACATTTCTTGAAGGTGGGAAGCTACTGAGGGAATAACAATCTCTAAAAGAAATCAACAATGAGCAGAGATGGTAGCTAACTGGATATGCCTAGGAGACATAAATACCAAAATAATAATGGCAAGTCCTTCCCTTGCTTCTGGCAGTACTGCCTTCTTTGGAGGGGTTTGAAAAGCAGATCACAGTGCTAACAATCCATCATTTCCACCCATGGACCAATCCAGAAAATGGTGTCCCACCACCACCTCCCTATCAGGAGATTTAAAGACAACAATACATCTATCAAATGCTTTCAAGTACTAACTCTAGCAGGGTAAAGACAGAAATACGTATATTACAAATAAAATATGTTTCAGCCCCAAAAGCACCAACCCCAGGCAATGGGTTCACCTGCACACTCAGCTCTTTGTGCCTTTGGCACTCCCATGCCTCGGACAGCCAGCCTCTCATAGGAGGCTGAGGAAGGGGCTGCCTCAACCCCCAGTACTGGGAGTAGCACTCCCAGCTCAAGCCAAGAGCGTGGAAAGACCCTGAAATCCCTGACAACTTTATTTCCTCCCCTCTCTCGCCAGGCTCTGCTCCTGTGTTTCAGTTCAGAATTCCTGATGTGTCACTCACTTGCCCTTCAGGACTAATAGGTGGACATCATGATGCCTTGCGGAAAGAAAGGTATCAGCAGAGCATAAGGAATAAACTCCAATGTTTTAGTCCAAAACATAGGAATCCTTATACAGCACCTAGGTTTTGAGGGGTTTCCTGGTTTTTTTCTGTGTCTTGGACAAGCAAGGGAGCAGGTATTTTGCTGGGAGCTGCTGAGTGTGGAAGGGCAACTTCAGGATTCCTGCCCACAGCCCAAGTGTATCCCCAAGCTGGCTGCTCTCTCCTTTGGGAGGGGCACTGTGGGACAGGCAGGAGAGGGGGAAGGAGGGAGGCTTTTCTTTACACTTGTGCTGTGCTGAATGTGGACCATCTGTGCCCCCAGCTGGAGTGCTGGAGATGGTCTGGCACTTGAACCACACCATATTTACAGATCTAAACACAAATGGCTACTGCCTGATTGTTTCATGATTCATTAGTCAGACAAGCTCTCCTTTCCCGCCAGCACAGCTGTTACAGAGTAAACCTTTGTCACTTAATAGGCCTGATTATTACTTTCCATCAAAGGTATTGATCTGTGTCATCTCTGCTTAAGGGAAAAGGGGAGATGCGAAAAGGGGACCAAAATGTGTCGGGAAAACAAGAAAGGGGGAAAAGAAATTCCAAAATAATGACATTTGTGCGGTGAGCAGGGGCAACGGTCAATGTGTTTCATCTCTCCTGCCTGTACTGTATCCGTGTTTCCATTTGCCACGGTGCTGAGGTTACTCACAGAGATGAAACGTCTCACATGATGTGGCACTCCTTGCGCCGCACCAGACTGCTGCAGTCACACAATATGGCCATGCATATAATTGGTCGGCCAAAGACACAACGTGAATTAACAAACAGTATTTAAAAAAAAAAATAGAAATCAATTAAGACAAGCAGCAGAAGGTAAAAATACAGGTTCATCTCCAAATGGCACGGCAGAGATTGATGGCGAGACTTGGGTGAGCAGCCCCAGGATTGGGGCCTCGGCCACCGTGGTCAGTGCCGCTCCCCCAGTTTACACCCGTGGAGAAGCTGGTCCTTTTTGTTCAGCACATGGGCTCGGGTGGGATGTGGCTGTTACATCATTGCCATGCAGTGTTTTATCACAGCTTGAGAGCTCCTCATTGCTCTGCAGCCACCTGCCAAGCTGCCATTGCAGCAATGCAGGGCTATTGTGGATTCACTCGCTCCACTGGCAGGAGGAGGTTTGCATCAGCCAGACTCTGGGAGTTTCATGGACCCTCTGACTCCCAGCACGTTACCAGCAGCATTTTTGCTTCTTGCTGCACCCAGCGTGCCAGCAACTGAGCAGGCAGTTCAGAGCCACAGATGTGGCACTGGGGAGTGGGCAAGATCTCCAGCAAAGAGTTCCACTCTCCATTTTCCTTGCATTTAAGGGATCATCCCTCCTGAAGCCATTTCCCAAAGCCCTCAGCCAGTCCTCTTTCAGACCAGGTGAAGGTCTGGGAGGTGTGGGACAGAAAAGGAGTATGGTGAAGACTGCTTGGCTTGCACCCACAGCAGCACAACACCGTCACAACTGGGATCACAGAGGAATAAAAGCAATAAATGGCTCTTCAGAGCCAAACATGACATACAAAACCAGTGTAGATGTTGTGAGTGCTGCATTCAGTTCTCTCTCCCAGTTTGGGAAGGGTTTTGGAGCAACCCCAAAATTACCACTGCTCAGCTATCCCAGAACATGTTCTTTCTGTGTGAAACCCACCCCCATTGTTCCAAATCTCAATAGTTGTAGGACAGAATCTTCTTGCCAATTCTTTTGGAACAGAGAACTCCAAGAACCAAACACATTCCTATGCAGTACAGTAAGGTCTCTTCCTCCCCCAGCACCTCTCAGGAACAGCCTAGAAGTACAAGGAGCCCCAAACTGTGTTTTCCAAGAAAAGAGGTCAGCAGGATGTCACACAGGGAAGACTAGTCACTAAAGGCAAAGCACTGGTGAGAGAATGAAGGAGAAGGAGTGGGAATGCACGTCATTGCTGTGGAGATCTTCTCAGAACACATGGTTTCTCCTGAGGTCAGCCTGCCTCGGGGTCATACCTGCCTGTCCAGCCACGGGTTGGGGAGGGCACTGACAGACACTGTCCTAGCATGTCAATGGACAGGGAAGCCATGCACACTCTCAGGAGAGGAGGATACAGGCATGTGTGCAGCTCTGACATGGAACATTCTCTTCCCATCCAGTTTCCACCCAAAGCTCTGAAACGGATCGAAGCACACATGACTAAATCCATGCTCCTTGGGAAACCTGCCGTCTCCACCCCAGCATTTCCCCCAGTCCCATCATACTCCCTCACTCCCGCGTCCCAAGGCACCCACATTTTAGCCACATGAAAAGAGAATTCAGAAGGCTGCAGCACGTGACACCAAGCGAGAGTCGTGGCACACACAATCCCTGGAAAGAGTAGCTTGGCAGTCCTGTGTGAGCTGCGCTTCCCGCCAAGGGCCCGGCGCTGTGATGGTGCCAGAAAATCAGCCGCTCAGCCAGCAGGCACAGCAGCAGCCATGGACACAGAGGAGCAGAAGGGAGCCGTCAGACCCTGGAGAAATGCTGGTGATCTTCTCCTCCCACACTACAACAAGGAGCAGGGGGCTGGGGGAGTGAGGAAGCAGCGAGATGCTGGAAATGTTGGTTTAACCCGTTTATGTTTCCAATGCATCAACAAAGAAAACTGCTTAGTCAGTGCCTAAAGAGAGACTCAAACAAACAGATTGAGAGGATACCTTAGTGCTCAGGCTATGAGCAAGAACCTTTCCACTTAAGAGCTGCCTTGGCAAGGCAAAAGGTGCCCTTTGATCTCCGAGGCATTCAGAAGGAGACTGAGTAAAACCATCAGGAACACGCTGTTGGGAACAATCCTGTGGCAAACAGATCCTCATCATTGTCAATGCTTTGTTTCCTTCCCTTGGAGACCATCTTTGATTCTGGTAGTTGGTGACAAGACTAGAGCAAGGAGCCAGCAAGGGAGATGAAAGACATAAAAAACCCAGCTAAAAAAATCCCAGCCAACCAACCAACCAACCAAACCTCCAGTCAAGTAGCTCTTAAAGCCTTAGATTTCCAAAATCAGTCCTTTCTGGGACCTGCTGAGAGCAGAGGTTTATTACTGATTTTTCTTTCTGTCCTTACTGATGCAAATCAGGAGCAATCATACATCAGCCCTACATCACACCTGCTGTCAGGGCACCCCAGTAAGACCCTACAGAGACCCTGCAGCATTACCAGCAACATCTCCTCAACCTCACTGCAAAACTCAGACAGTAACTTCTTCCTGGGATACATCACAGACTACACCCCAATACTCAGCATTATGGATCCTTCTTCTTAAGTCAACAGGCACTGCTGGCTGGGGTGGATTTCCCACCAATTTCAAACCCTGATGTTCTCCCTTCCCTGATGTTCAAACAACCCCCTTGGACATCTTTGGCAGGCACCAGGGGCCTAAGGCCTGATGACACGAGCGTGACTTACCTGCCGTAAGCATGGCTCTGACTTCTTTGCAAAAGGTAGCAGCAACAGCTGGCCAAGTCCATCCCCAGATTTTCCATATAAATGTCTACACTGCTGCTGGTAAAAATTGCAGCAGGGCTTAGTCAGGTTCCCTCTGTGAGCCTGGTGAAGTACTGCCCCTTGCAACTGAATTGTGTCATCAGCCCAGGACACCTTCCCTGGGAGGGGAGGGAGGAAAGGGAAAAAGAAAAAAGGGAAAGCTTCAGGTCAAACGATTGATTACGGCTCTGAGTTACAGGGGGCTATTGATTTTTCATTAAACACCATGTACTCCTGTAAAGCAGAAAAAAAGTAATTCATTGATCCGAGCTGTGGGCCATGTTCACTTATTGGCTTCCTGCCACTTCCCATTATTCCCAGTTCTAAATGTATACTGAGGTCGGTTCATTCTCATCATTGCCTCCTGTCACCAGAAATGTCTCTCAGTAACTATTCGTTTAATCACCCCTTTCTTACAATGATAATGAGTGATAATGCCCAGCATTATGGCAGAATCACGAATATTATTTGATGTATTCTGGCATTGCATTCCACAATGCTCCACTTAAGGGTCTGTCAGTGTCTCCATTACAACGCCCCCAGGCCTTGAACTTTATAAATCACTCCTCAAAATTTGCTGCTGGCAGAAGTAAAAAGCAGAGGATGTCTTGGTTCTGGAGAGAATAGTGCTGGAACTGCAGTCTGCATAATCTTTCTGGCCACAGTTTAGCTGCAGTGAATGAAAGCTGGAAGGGGGAGAAAGAAGAGGAACTTGGCCAGCTCAAGCTGCTTTTTCCAGTGGATTAAAATGCCATCATTTCACAAACAGGATGACCTCGCTGTTCCGTTGGATGGTGATTCAGGGACAGGCACGCTCCTCCTACAGCTGATACTCAGGC
This sequence comes from Cyanoderma ruficeps, assembly GCA_008694505.1. Taxonomy (NCBI): domain Eukaryota; kingdom Metazoa; phylum Chordata; class Aves; order Passeriformes; family Timaliidae; genus Cyanoderma; species Cyanoderma ruficeps. The sequence goes on along the minus strand of VZDJ01000250.1, from coordinate 118,399 downwards.
AGCTCTGCCTTGCTGAGAGTGACACTGGAAATCTGAGAAAGTCTGCTCTGAACCATGTGCCTTGTGTTTGATAACCTGCACTTTGAGAGTGCTGCCAGTGCAGGTCCAAGGGCTGAAACCCTCAGAGTTTTATCTGCTCAGGTAAAACCTCGGCCTGGGAACAATGGCGGGTACAGCTTTAGTAAACAGTTTGAACCTGATTCCAGCCCAGACATTTAGGGGGAAAGTTGTAAAATTTGGGATTTACATCCACATCTACTGGAAACCTTTCTGTTTACAGCGACAAGCATTCCACAGAGATGTCACTGGAACTGGATACCCTAAAAGTGACAGAAGGCTCTGAAGTGATCATTTCAAAACTTTGCACTGGTGAAGATTTGCTGAGGTGAACAGTCATCAAGCAAGAGGAGGAAAAGTAGATATGGCAGGATCCAAAACTCTGCTATGATGAGAGAAGAGAAATGAGCAAATAGAAACTGCCTCCCTGCTGCCTCCAGCAGCACAGAACCAGGGCTGAAATATGTAATTGTGACCAAAAAGACTATTTAAAAAAAATAGCCAGGTTATACTTCTCTAATATTTAAAAATAAATTTTAAAATATTTTTTTACACTAAGAAAGGAAAAAAGAGAGAGAGAGAGAGAGAGTCAAAGAGAACAAGAAGCACAAAGGACTATCAAGTGGCCATGCATGTTAGGCTAGTGTAGGACTTCTTACATTTTTTGATTTTGTCTTAGTTTTCTAGAATTGAAAGCCTCATTACAGGAGAAAATAGAGAAACAAAACAGATGAACACCCAACCATAATGTAGCATTACACTAATTCAGTAGAATTACTCTCAGGTGGACCCTAGTCCAGCACCTACACACTGCTGGCAGTGCCAATAAAGACTTGTCTCCGCCCCCATTTAGGGGTGCTCCAAGGAGTCCAGTCTCTAACTCTTACCAGGCTGGGAGAGCTTACAGACCACTCAACTCCCACACACGAGTTGTTACACGCCAGCCAGGTTTGGCCTCTGTTGCTAAAACTTCAACTGTGGGCTTTTGTCACTTAGCCTGGAGGTGCCAGTGCCACCTTCCCCATGAGGGCTCCATCCCCACCATGGCCATCACCAACAGCCACAACAAGGGGCATCCACAGTGCCACCCAGCCCAGGGAAACAGCTCTTGGGGACAGACTCCAAAGGGGCAGCCAGAGCAGGACTGAGGAGTGTCCCTTTGCCCACTCCAGGAGGAGGGGACCCCTGGGAATGAACATTTACACCAGACACCTGAGAGAGTTCTCTGTTTCAGCAGGAGTCTCTGCGCACCCCCAGCCCTGTTGGAAAGCAAGTTCCAGCTCCAGGCACAACAGCAATCACTCATTTGCTTCCCCACATTTTCTCGCATGAAGTGGCTTTTCCAATGTGTTCCGATACACTGCCTCCCCCTGAAGCCAACCTCCTGCCCAAGCTCTTCACAGTTTGTGGTGAAGTAGAGAATGAAGCCTGCTAATTCCTGCTTCTGAGTCCAGAGCCTGTTTGTGAGAGGTCAAGTGGGGCTCAGAAGGGCCATCTGGACAGAAAAGGAACGGCAAATTCCTCCCAGGAACTTGCTTTTGTGCAATAGGGCTCTGCAGAGGGAGAGGGAAGGGTCCTACGCACAAGGCAGAGGTGGTGCTCACTGCAAATGAATTCTCGTGAAGAAAAGAACTAATAGGTGGGTTACAGTGTGTGGGGATAAGGTACAGGATGACACAGAGACAGTAGTGATCAGCCTGAAGGCATCAGGTGCAGCCCAGAGGGAGCTCTCCATTCTCAGAGGATGCTGCAGGGATAAATACTACTTTTCTTACCAGACACATGAACAAAAGAGCAGCATGTCCACATCAGGTTGTCTCATATGGCTCCTATTATCAATAAGCACTTGGCAATCTCTGGTGTGTTTATCCTCACAACACCCTGACGAGGGAGGGAAAAAACCTGCAGATGGAGCAGGTTTGCCTGGATAGATCTTGAACGTGGCAGGGCAAAGTATGTGTGAAGCCAAAGAGAGCAGGACCCAAACTGTTCGACTCAGCCTCAGGGTATCACTTGGGAGTCAATGTGCAAATACATCTGAGGATTTTGACCTACCTCAAGCTCATACCGGCCGCCTGCAGCAGGGCAGGCTTAATTCCCATGTTCCCTGGGAAACGTTATGCTCATTCCTGCTAAGACAAATGCATCCACCACAGACAGGAGCATCCTGCACCTGCAGTGCATTCCCACAGCCTCACGAGAAGTCAGAGAGAGATCAGAGGTGTTATTCTGGTTGCCAGAGAATTCCTCATCTTCCAGAAAGCCCCATGCCTGTGGGAATCAGGTCATTTAAAATTGATTGGCTGATCCTCTTATGTATCACCCTAGGAATGAAGCTCTTACTTCATAAAGACCTGTTTACTCCTCTAATATCCCCACCTTGTGCCAAATAAATGGCATTGATGTCACATCATTTGCAGAGGACAGAAAACCTGCAACCAACAGCCCTCTCTTGTGCCAGGACACGGCACACATCCTGGGGTAATAAAGGCTTCATTTCATGCTTCAGCTCACCTGGGCTGAGGCTGGGATTCAGCAACATATCCAGACTGACTCCACAACAGCTCCCACCTAGTCTTGCTATGGATGCTCCCAGATTTTATTCACATTTTTAATTCTAACACTGTTTAAAAACAGTGTTAAAAGAAAGGGAAAAGGAAAGGAAGGCTTAAAGGGAAAAGGAAGATAAAACATATTCAGACTGTGTACTTTCCACTTCTCTGGTAACTTCTGTGCAGACCAGTCTGCTGTAATTAAATCTGAGAGAGCACTGACACATTTTAAGACAGTTCAGGTCCTGCAAGAATCATGAAAATAGGTTGCTTGTTGGAGAGAACAAACATCTTACTTCAACAGCAATTTACAGCCAATCTCCAGAGCAGACCCCTCTCTGACTCTCACTCAGTGCTTCACCATCCGTCCATGTGAAGGGTCTGTCAGAGCCCACGAGGCTGCAGAGCACCATGAAATATGTGTGTGCTTTGTCAGAAGCATGGCCTAAACACTTACAGTGCTGTAAATATAAACTCAACAGCTGCTATGCCTTACAGTTCAAGGTAAGGCAGAATAGCTGACGTAAATTGTGCCAGTGTGCTATCGACATAAAACAACAGGGCATGATACATTACCAGGAGCCCTGAGCACTTCACATCTGTCTTGACACCACTGGGGGTTTGACACCCGTCAGTTCAAAGGAGAAAATACAGCTTGCCAAAGGGAATCGTTCCGGCCCTGCGTCAGGGCGCTCGCCCCGCCACAGAGCAGGCAGACAGCACTCTCTGCTCAGGCAGCATTAAAGGATTTGGGCCATGACACACAGGCAAATATGCTGATCTGTTCCATGGGAAAGTACCTGTCAGGATGAGTCTCAGCCCAGCTGGGTGCCTGTGCCAGCACATAACCTCGAGCACCCACTTGAAGAGAGCTGCTTGCAATTTCAATTTATGCACATCCTTATGCTGTGCTCATCCACGAGGGCAGGCTAAACCAGCCTCTGCCAGCCCCTCCTTGACACACTGCTCCAAGCAGCCCAAACGGCATTCCTGGCCTCAGCCAGCCCGGGGCCCAATCTGCCCTGCACCACAAATGCCACCATGCCCATTACCCACTACCAACTGCACTGATTTTAAAACCTCTCTCCCCTGTCCCAAGGGAAGGCTGCTTACTTCTGAACAGCAGAAGGCTTGGTTAGATTGCTACTGAAAGCTAGCAAATATATGGCAATCATCAAACAGGGTCCTGAAGGCTCACAGGGCAACTGGACACTAAAAATTAGGGATACAAGCCATCATCAATATCCACTTTCCTGAGCCAAGCCTTTCCTGATCTTAGAAGCTTAGATGGCTTAGAAGGCAAGATAAACATAAGTCACTCCTTAAATAAAGTCCTTCATCCTTAAAGATTTTTTATGGGCTCTGACCTGACAGAAACCTGACGCTGTTGTACACTACAACGATGCAGACTCTGACTTCAGAAGGCTGAAAATGATTTTTTTATTTTTGGGATGTGTTTCTTTTTTATACTATTCTACACTGACCAATTTGATTGGTGAAACAATCCTCTTAGGGAAAAGAATGAAAACAAAACACATATCTCTTGTTTACAGAAAGTTCTCTGGGAAAAGAATTTCAGAAAACCAAAACATCTCAGATATGAAACCAGGGGTACAGACACCCTTCATTTCGGATGTTCCCCACACTTGAAAACGCCAAGACCTTTTCCCCATCCTGCTGTGTCAAAAACCTTTTTGTTGAGGTTTAACTCAAGGTACCAGTGTGATTCTGGTGACACCACTGATGGCACCCGCACACTAAGCAAGACATGTTGCTGGAAAATCAGCATGTGAGACAAGTGTGTGCTCAGGTCTCCCTCCAACACACACACAGGCAGAGCACTTGCCTGTGCCTGGGATCTGGGAAGGACTTTAGGATCACTGGGTTTGAAGGGATCCAAGGAGACGGCACAGCTTCTTTGGGGTAAAGCTTCAGGGCTTTATGGGATGTCAGTCTAATGCGGTTCAGAGAGTTCAGGTGGTACAATAGCAAGGCACATCCTCATAGACTGAGCCCCAAGCACGTTTCCTATCACACTACAGCCTGGATCATACCTAAGTGCCTAGCTGAATCATGACCAGAAATCATGAGAGCTCAAGGACAAGGCGTGCCTATGGTCATCACTCCTCTGTACTCATTCTGCAACAGCACTACTATTCTGGACACCACAAACAGGGTTACTAATTTTCACAGATAATTGGAGGTGCCTTACTCAGGCTCCAATCTTCAGACACAGGCTTTGCCCTAGGGAACAAACGAGCAGAGGCAGGCACAGCAGGTACGTGCGACTGCTGGTGAGCACTGAGTACAGCCGACCATTAAAAAATACAGGAAAATAGCAAACAAGGTTTTAGCTGGTTTAAACAATCCTGCAGGGAATACTACCAATAGAAACTAATACATATGAAAGAGCAAGCTGCCTGGGAAACGGAGCACTCTGCCTCCAGTGTCAAATAAAGCACAACACATACATTGCCTTTGGTCCAGCGTTAAGTGTATTATTTAACATGCATATATCCCCAAAAGATTCTCCCTGAATATCTACATAGATATTACCCCCTTGTGTTCAAAGCTTTCATGCAGAAGGGCAACATTATGCCTGTGGCCTGAATGAGGAGTGACTGGTTTTGCTTGTCTGGAAATAGTCCAGATTTCTCCCTAAGTACCTGGGAACAGAATCTGCTCATGTGGAGACATCCCCCAGCTGGGATGGTGACGGCAGTCACTTGTGATTTCTGAGGTGCACTCAAAGTTTATGTTTAACCATCCTGTGTTGTACTGTGGATTCGTCTTAGACCTGCTTGTTCATTTGCCCCTGCTGCTGGTGTAAAATCTGTAAATTTCACTCTGGTGTAGTATTTGTCTCTGTCCCAGCCCTCTCCTCCTCTTACAGGAGAGCTGTGTAGCTCTCCTGAGCAGTCCTGCTGCATATGTTAGTGAAGCAGTCCTGTCCAGAGCAAGGGGAAGTGTGAGCGAGGGCCCCCACACAAAGTGGCCGTGCTGTGCCAGGAACAAAGATCCCAAGCAGGGCTCAGCAGCACAAGTGGCTGTCACCACATCAGCCCAGCACTCCAGAGGCTGAGCACTTGCAATTGCGATTCAAATCTGCCATGGAGTTCATAATGTTTATTTAGGCATTAAAAGCAATTTCCCAAGCACATGTCTGTCACATTTAGACACAAAAGGCTAGCCTGTAATTGGGACATATATGACCTCACTTGCTTTAATTGGGAGAAGTCAGCATCCAATCCATTTCCCACATAGAAGGAAACTGGCATTAGGAAGTTTGGTGTCAGCTGGTAAAACATGCACAATAGCCACTGTAATGGCCTCCAATTCATCATCAGCCCCTCCACCATCAGGACTTTGTCAATGGTTTGCTCATCAATTTGCTCATGCACCAACACATGAGATCAGGAGACAGATACTGTGTCAGAGAGAATGATCACACAGCAGGGAAAAAAAAAAGAAAAGGAGGAAAAATAAAAGAAAAAAGAAAACAGGACTAGCAATTTCTGTTTTGGCAAGGCAGCAGGGTGGGCCCAGGGCCAAAGGCAGTGTTAGCCCAAGGGGCTGTAACTCTGCACCTGCTTATGCAGGTCAGAATTTAGCCCACCAAGGTTTGCTGGAACTTAATGCACAACACAAGGGAAATATTTAAGATTGAAACACCCCAGCAAGAGCCAGTAGTAAGGAAAAGTCCATTTGTGATAGGATAATGCAGCAAAGAACTCTGAATTCTGCTACACATATCCTGCCAGAGAGAAGGTACAATTCTGGCCGGTTTGAGAGCTGCAGCCACACCTCCACCTGCAGCGCACTGCTCCTGCCTGTGGGAGAGGCCACAGAGCCACCACCCACCCCAGGCACAGCCAGACCCACCTCAGGGACAGATGTGGTGTCAGTCATTCCAAACACAGACCATCACCCTCCAAAGGGATCTGTGCTCAGGCCCATGACATCCTGTCTACCAATTTTATGCAAAACAGAGACAAGGGTGGGAAAAAGCTACTGTATATAAACTACACATAATTTTATTTTTAATATTTTTTTACTGTGATAGGAACAGAACCTGCAACTCTACTACACCAAGAAGTTCAAGAGATGGGGCAAAGAATGTACAAAGTAAGCTTTAGAGATGAGAGAGGGTCACCTTCACTCCATCACCAAGAACAACTGTATGTCAAAACTATGTCCTCTGTGTTCTGGCAGAAGGACTCAAAGATTTTCACACCTTTGAAAACAGATCCCAGGTCAGTCACTGCAGTTACTTTTGTTGGCTGCCCTGCTTCACCTCCATGAAAAAAAAACCATCTCTGTTCCCTCCACAATGAGCAAGCCTTGCTCTTCAGCTAACAATATCATATCACCAGGAAAAACTACTGATTTTTAATGCCTCAGGAATTTTCAGTATTTAAAAATAAATATAGTAACAGTCAGATTGAAAGAAAAATCGACAGAGAGATGGACAGGTTTTTACATTGGTTTGGGATAAAAAAAATTAGATCTCAGAACATTTTTCCAGAATTAAATATTTATTTCCAATCTATATCAAAAAGTACCAGCAGACTTCCACCTTTTTCTTTTTTCTCTGTCAGACGAGCTAAGTACTTGGTCTTTTCTGGCTGACATATTTCACCGGGTCAACAGAAAACGTAAGTGAAATCAGATGACTATTCATGCACAAGGAAATGCATCAGGTAGGTGAAAATCAAGGAAAAAGACACCGAACTCTATCACATAATTAGTCTGAATTCTGTTCTTAGCACAGTTAGTGCACTCTAACACAAAGACACCAGCCTGTAAAAGACAGCCAAATCCTGCACTAGCTGTAGAAGGCCTCTTGGTTCCTTCCACTCCTAACTCCCTCCTACATGCCTCTGCAAAATAACCTGCTTCTCCACGTGCCTTCTGTTGGTTTCTGTCTGCTCTTGTCCTGTTTTGGTTTTCCTCTGGCATTCCAGCTCACGGGGGTCATCTTGTACTTGTGTCCCAGTCCCCCCGGGGTCCGTCTGAAAAGCCTGGCAAAGAGGAAGAGCTGCACGGGTAACTGCAGCATGCCTGATCTGTATTCTGAGCCACAGCTGGGGGACAGACCCCAGCCAGCCTCCAGCCACAGCTCCAGGATACAGCGCCCGGCCAATGAGGGAGAGACACTGTCTGCTTGCTGTTTCCAGCAGACATAAAACACAACTCCCCATGTGTGCTCCCAATAAAGAGGGGCTGGAGGGGTGGAATTAATAGCTGCTGAGCATATCGTGTGCAGGATTGATGGGTTAAATAAGTAACAAACACAAAAAGCACACAGAGCAAACATGCAGAGGGAGGCAGGAGGGAAGGAGCAGGCACTGGACTGGAGAGCCTCCGGTGCCATGGAACCCATCAGTGTCTTGGAACAGGCAGGCCAGCCCACAGCCCTGGCACGGCCTCCCCGGGAGCCGCTGCCGCTCCAGCTCCGAGCCGGCGCTTGTGAAAGCCATCGGCACCCGAGCCTTGAGAGCAGGGGCTGCTGCTGCTGGGGAGGGCAGGGATGGCACGGGGAAGGCAGGGATGGCACCGGGTGGGCCTTGCAGCCCCCAAACGTGTGTCTGTGCGCTGGGGGCACCCCAGGGCCTTGGGGAGGGGGTGTCAGACACGGGAACGCAGTGCCTGGCATTGCACATGGACAAGGAGTGGAGGAGAACATAATTTCTTTAAACTCATCTTGCATTCAGCCAGCTGCATATAAATTTCTCTCTATCTCATCAAGCTCTCACTGTTTGGCCTCCTCTGACTGATATTGGCTCATCATACTTAATCTAGGGTGAAATTTCCTCGTCTGAGCTAAATTACTCGCAGCCATCAAGGGAAACGATATTTATTTTTCGTGGGGCTAATGACCTGTCCCCCGGACCCACCCACTGATGGTTATTTACTAGGGCCCAGATGCTTGGGCTCAAAATGAGTGCTAATGTCAGCGGGGGCCATTCCTCATCCAGGGCTCTGATTGAATTGGAGCGATCCCATTGACATTGACTCGGTGACTTTTAAGGCCATTACCCTCAGCAAGAGATGAACCTCTCATCATTGCTCCAACACTGACAGCTGATTAGCAACAAATTACAAGCAGGAAGAACCTAAGACTTTGTTGGGTGAGGAAAAGGAGCGGGGAGAAAGCAGAGGGGGAATTTGGAGGAGGTGTGGGGAAAGCACAGAGTCAGGAAACTTGGAGCAAGGAGTACAGGTAAAGGAAAGAGTGGGAGGGGACGGCAACACCCAGAAGCTGATGCAGCCTTTAGCTGGACGTAGAACAGGGCCCACAGCCAAAGGCTGCAGAGAGGCAGAGACACGTAGTGACTGCAGGGAGCCAAAGTCAGAGCAGAGTGGAAGAACCTCCACTTCCAGTCAGCATGTGAAGAACAGACAGCGGGGCCAAACATAGCTGGGGCAGGCAGACAGTTTGGTGGCAGCTGTGTGCCAGCTCTCAGAAATCACAGGTCCTGTGAAAACAGGAAAGCCTCCATGAAAGGAAAGGCAACAGCTGCCTGACAACCCTGACACACATTTCAGTTAAGGCCCTCACTCTCAGTGTTCAGACAGCAACACCAACACGACCAAAGGTACTGTCACAGTGACCTGTTTTGCCAAGCATTCTGGTACCTGAGTTCCTCCTTTCACTGCTCTTACTTAACTGAGAGATAAAGTTTTAATGACTCCAGGTCACGCAGTTTTGGTTCTAACCACAGAAACACAGACACTTCTGCTGTCAAACATGGGAGCAGCCAGGAATCCACACCAGTCTCCTGTGCCAGCTCCTCAAACAGGGAAGAGTGTATAGGTGTTAGCTTTAATGCTAATGGAGAAAGATACCATACCTTTAAAAAAATGCTATACTACCCCCTGTGCATACAGCTTTTATCTGGATGATTTGTGAAGTAGACTATACATTAGAAGGAGGCTTGTTGCTCTGCAGTCCTGCATAAGCAGGCTCACCACACTTTACAGCTCACAAAACACCAGGCCCCATATCGAAGAACAAGTGTCATGAAATACAGACAAAAAAACCAAAAAGCTTGCGAGGCTGAACTCCCATGGTCACAACTGCCCTCCCTGAAATAAAACCTGGCTCTGCGTACTTGGCAAACAAATGCAGTATGCCTAAGCGCAGCCTGTCGGCTGAGGTCTGAAACCCCAAATGCACCTTCAGCAGCAGTCACGGCAGCTTGAACCTCAGCCCTCAGCTGAGAGACCCCAAGCCTGCGGCTGAACCCCTTGCTCCTGCTTTACAGCTGCATCTGGCACCTGTCTGCCATTGCTCCCAAGGAAAGGCAGCCAAAGCAGCTGCGCTGGTCTTCCCTTCTCCACTCCACAGCAATTCTTACAGTGATCTCAAGAGCTCACTAGGAAAGGTAGCATACACTGACATACCTAAAATCCTCCTGGAGAGGAGCAACAAGCAGAGCATTGGACCAGCCATACAAGTTATTGTGCTTTATGGCCTGCCCAGAGCACCTGTGACCTCAGCTGTGCTCCTGGAGGTCTAGAGCTACTCCGTCTCAGTAGATGCAGATTCCTCACTGTGGAATTGAAGGGGCTGCCATCAGGCTTTGGCTAGAGATGACCAGCTGACACATACTTTGATGCTGTGACTGACCAACAACCCTACACAGTGCTCTTCACAGCTACAAGTCTTGTCCCACCTCCTGTCCTGCAAGTCTGGACAGGACTCAATGGCCTCCTCAGAACATCCTCTGAGGGAACGCAGGTTGGCTTTTTTGACACGAGCATAAGCTATGACAAGCATATCAGGATGAAAGATGTGCTAAGGGATGAATGATCCTCATGGGAAGTTCCCTGGCTTTAAAAGATCTTAGTTGCAAAATTTCCACCTCAGAGACCACTCCATGAACTCATCACCCTCACTGAGGTTTTCATCATACAGAGAACTCACACTGCCACAGTTAAGTTTTACCCAGTTTCCATCTGCCTATCCCCACCAGTTCATCAGTGTGCAGGGAACCCACCTGTCCCTTCAGCACTGGCCAGCCTGCTTTGAGAGAAAGCTCTGCCAAACCACCACCTCCCAGCTCTGCAGCACTACCCTCTCCTGAAGCAGGACAACAGCAACCTGGAACACTCAATAGAAATAATAATAATAATAACAACAACAACAACAATAATAATAATAATAATAATAGTAATAATAATAATNTAATAGTAATAACTTCAATGGACAGCAGGCTGGGTTTGATGGGCTCTTTTGGAAGGGAAGGCAAAGAAAAGGTTCATCGGCTTGCAATAATATTGAGCAGATGTGGTGTACAGGAATGCATATGGCTTCCACCCTAAGAAAATCTTTCTCCAAGAACAGGAAAGAGGAGCTTTCCTCCTTAGAATTAATCTCCCCAGTAAATGCCGCATTGTAGGGGATTTGTCATCTTCTAGAACAGAAAAGAAATCTAGGTAACTAGAGCAAGTCTAGTTGTCACCTGGTCAAACAAAACACAATCCATTTATCAACTGCAGCATCACAATACTTGGTCACCAAACTGCATCTCAGAGCTCACAAAAAGTATAAAAGGTCTCACATCAACCCATTAAAAACTCTACACAATAAAAGGAAAAGATTTCCTGCAACACGATCTGAACAAGCCCAATGACACCTGCTAGTGGGAAGAGGTCTGCTCCAAGCTGCCAGGTACAAGCAGCTCGTATCTCCGGCTGTGGAGCGCAGTGGGAAGCTGATGGAGTGCCTGGCTGCCTGCGTGTGCTGCACAGTTGCTGGGGTGGGTCTGTCCGACCACGCATCCAAACAGGCTAATGCTCCCCTTCCCAGCCTGATTGGTCAATTTAGGTGACATATTTTGGGCATCTCTGCTTACTCAGTGACTGCAACTTGTACCCCGTCCACAAATCCCCATCTGCAGCTACAGATGGCCCTTTTTTCCCCCCTTCCTCCCTTCTCCATTGTATGGAACGGCTCTGGGAGGCTGCAGAAGAGAGGAAGGGCTGCAGAATTGCTGTGCTCTGCCACACAAGCCAGACAGACATTAAATTCAACACAAGTAAGGAAACCCCAATTCGGAACCTGCAAACTGTTCACTGTGTAGCCAAAAGTCCCTTTCTCCGGGTCTGGCTCGCACACAAAGCACAGCCCAAGAGCAGCAGTTAAACAGTTTGTCCTACAAGTTTGTAGGACAAAGCAGGGAAAAATCCTGCTGAGTTTTCAACTGTGCAAACTTGATTCTTCCTTTAGCGTTTAATATACTTTATGCAAGACTTTGCAAAATGTTTTCTTCTTCTGCACCTTATGAGGAGCAATAAGACTTAACTCCAACCTGGGAATTGTTCCAAAGCCCAGAAGATCTGGTTAAATGCCATGAGGAAATCCATTTTTATTTCTGTTGCAAAACACCTACCTGTCTGTTCTCATGTTGCCTCATTCCTAACTACATTTTCTACTTGGCTATCAACAGTGACACGAGATAAAAAAGACCTGTTTCACCACTCATTTAGTCTCATTTCTCATAACCTCTAGTGAAACAGGATCCAGACTAGGGGAAAGGAGCAGAGAGTAAAGACAGCTGTTTGTACATACACTTACCTCTTTCACGCTGCCTCTTTCAAACCGCCTGTGCTGCAAGGAGGAGGTAAATTACCTGTACAATGCTGGGTTGTTGATGCTGCCAACTAAACGGTTCTCAAGCCTCAGGGCTTTTGTCTAGGAGTGCATTTGTTGTTATTCTTTTGCCTAGGAGAGTAGTTGTGGTTGTTTCTCCATGGCTATCATGACTGTTACCTTCAAAGCAAACAAGCAAGGCTGCAGAGCCTAACCATACTCCAGTTCTGCAAGAATTACAAGTTGCTTTTACACTTCAGGTGGGGCAAAGCAAAGCCTTGTCCTCCTCCCTACATTGTCCAAGTGTCTTTCCTGTATTTTGGCCCTTTACACTACAAATACATCTATTTCTTTCTTTCTTTCTTCTTTTTTCGCCTTTATATTGCAGAGTCCTGTGCTTTGTAGAGGCCCACCTTGAGCACCATTAGTGACATTTATTTTACGTTACTCCTAGTCTGAAAACACATTTCATGTGATATTTTGCCAGCTGGGCCCAAAACTATTAATCCATTTTTAAAATGCAGACCATTTTGTTTTTAATCACACACTTCTATTTTGAGTTGGGTGCACTGTAATCCATGGAGTTCTGTAATTTTCCACTTCATTTATTTTGGATTTAATGAACTGGTAATAATGTATATTTCCAACTGAAATGACTGCCTGAAACGTGAAGCAAAAAGTCACAAAAGTAAAGAACTTGGGCAGAGAATGTTGCTGTCTGAAATTTTATGGAAATAAACTGAGCAACATTAAGATCTGGAACCATAACAGAGTGAAAGCCAGGGTTAAGTGCTGATTTTCTGGTTTCAAAAGCTTTTTAAAAATACTTTTAGTGCTTACTGTTGTGTTAGGCTGAAGAAGTCTTGGTGCACATCTGCACAGCACCAGCTGGAGCCATGATTTTTACCTGCAGAGGGGAAATCCCCTCCTCATTAGAGCCTTACCCGTAATTCCCACTGCAATCAGCTCAGGAAGACTCCGATGATCCACCTCCCAGATCAGGCTCCTATCTTCCACTTGGGCAGCTAGGCCAGGGGGGTGATTCTGGAAAGCTCTGAACAAGCAAGGTGCTTGTTTTTGAAAGGTGCTTGAAAATTAGGCCACTGAATTAGATGTAAAAATGTGGGGCATTGTTTTGTCCCTTGAAGCGCATTCTTTGATGGCTCCTAGATGCAAACCATTTTTCCTCCGCTCCAGATGAGCAGGAATTTCATGCTAAGCAATAGCAACCAACATTTTCACGTGTTAAATGCATGTTTATGTCCAATGTGTATTCTTCTGTGTGTGTATGCTCCATCTGGGCAGGGACAAAGGACACCATCATGTCCTTATGCCTACAAAATCCTTTTTGGTTTGCCACAGAGGGCAAGGATCAGATGTTACAAGGTAGCCTTGCTTTATGGGAAAACGCACGGGGTTTTCATCCTGGTTAATTTTAAAATGATCCCAAAAGTTGCATCTTCTTGCATAGCAGCTGTTTAAATACAGCAATAGATCCATCACCTCCGCTCTCCATTCTTGGTCAGTGCCATGGAGTGCCAGAGAACAGGCAATACTTCCAGCAGCAATCTTAGAGAAATATTCGAATGGTTAGCAGGCACAAGCCAAACATTGTGTTTGGAATGGAAATCCCAGCCATGATCTAGCCCAGCCAGGATGTGTCATCTAGAGCTCAAGAGGAAACTTGGCAAAAAAACCCTGGGCTGTCTCTTTAACGGCAAAACTGTTTTTAAAGATGATTAGTTTAGAATATTAGTTTAAATGCTACATTCGCAGTCCTGTTCTGCAAACTGTAAACAAAAGCTGATTACCCGAAGACATTTTCCTCTGTAATTAGGTTCACTCCTCAGTTTAAAAAAGCCCCACATAACTTGTAAGGAAAAACAGTCATGTGGTATATATCCCCTGCTCTCCTCAGAGCCTCTGAATAATGTGACTGTGCTAATTGGTACCCATTAGGGCAGGAATCAGAATCCCATTGCCCCAAACACACTGCCTTTTCCTAATAATTACAGTGCTGGCAAACGCCACCCCCCCAACAATTTCAGGGCTAATCACAGTGAATCCTGTATGTAGTGTGATGCAGCATTATTCAAAAAAGTAATCAAATTCCAGGAAACATCAGATGCAGCAGGTACACAAAGATAATTCTGTTTTTATAACCAATTTCAGTCAGATAAATACTGGAATCCTTTCCAATTTTCCCCCCATGAAACTAAAGTGTCACTGAGATTTACAGCCCCCTCAAGTTCTCTTTTCAGAGGAACATTCATTTACATAAACAGATAATCCCAGATAAAAATTTCCATTAGACAAAGGTGAAATGGATCAATTTTCTCTGCCAAGACAAATCTTAAATCTTGAACAGATAGGGTCATTATTACACCAGGCCCATTTCAGAAATAATGTGTTAAAAAAAAAAATCAGCCGATAGCAGCCATTTCCAGCTTTCCAATTATCTTTAAGAAAAGCTTATTCTGTGGACAATAAAGCACATTACTGCACAATATGATACAGTCCATAAAGATCACAATGTTTTATGAAAGGTTAAAGAAAGCTCAGCACATTTAGGGGAATGTCATAACCCACAAAGTCTTTCAAGACTTAACCAGATCCCCGCGCAGGCTGTGCCAGCGCCGTGCTGCAGACGCGGCGCTGCCCTCCCACTATTGCGGCCGCGCTTCCCGAGGGCACCTGGAGACTGGGGGTCCACGTGCTGTCACACGGAACAGATGGGCTGCTCCAGCTCGCCTTCCCCCAGGAAAGAAGCAGATTACCTGTCCCTCTCAGCGTGCTGGGGAGGAGGAGACGGTCGTTGATGACCCTTACCACACACACGGGGTCCCTGTGCTCCTGTCCTCGGGACCAAAGGGCTCTTCTCAGTCCGCAGGGACATCTGGCACAGAGAGAAACATGGAATGAGGTGACTGCGCTGCCTCTCCCCGCTTCACCCCCACCCCAGGATGGGCTGGACACTAACGAGGCAGAGGAAGAACCCCAGCCTCTCCTCCCCATCACAGCCCCCTGTTCCCCGCCACCTGCTGTGGCCTCCCCTGCAATGCCAGAGCAGAGCATCCAGCTCTGCGGCTCTCTCCCGGCCCCAAGCTCCAGGGGGAAGGCCGGGCAGCTGGGGCAGGAACACCCTCCCACAGCAGGGAGGCCACGCTGCTCTCCAGTGCCACACAAGTTTGTCACGTCCCTGGGAATGGAGTTTATGAGGGGTGACAGTGCAAGGAGAAAGTGCCAGAAATCACTGCCTAATAGACACAGCAGTCAAAGCAAAACAAGCAGCAACTTACCTGATTCAATTTTTCATCCAAGAGGAATCAGATTTATTTGCCATTTAACTAACTGCTCCTTAAAGACATCACAGGAGGAACAGGGAGAAGAATAGTATGGGAGTGAGTGACACATGGCTGGTGTCAGGAAACAAGATCCCATCACAAGAGATAACTTGCAGGAAGGCTTTATCCTGCTCGCTGCCAAATCCTGTCCAGCAGATCCCTAAGCCTGCTCAGGAGTGCGGGTGATAAGGCTGCACAGATCCCTGGGAACATTTTAGGCACCACAGGAACTTCAAAGCTGGAGATGTGCTGTCACTTGCTCTGAAGTATGAGAAAAAGGAAGTGAGACAACCAAAGGCGCATCTGGATGTGCCTTTCCAAAACCTTACCCTATACCAGAGCATCAGGCAAAGTTATTTTCACTCCTTTGCTAAGAGCACCACAAGACCATCAGGTAAACCCAACAGTCTCCTGAATGGGGACCTGGTTCAGTTACTTTGCCTGAGGTATTTTAATTCCTTTGTTGTGATGGATCTTCTGGACCAAAAAGCCCAGTGGGACAGAGACTGTTTGGTGTCATTTACCCTTACAGCAGCCAGCATCCAGGACCTCTGGATTCTCTTCTCCCTGGCCATCACCAATAGATAATGCCAAAACTGTGGAGTAAGAGTTCCTCTGTTCCTTCATTCCTCTGTGGAAAGAAGGCCACCATCTAGCTAAATGCAAAAAAGATGTGAAACTGCACAAGAAATTTTTTAACTTCTCTTCAAGGGTCTTCTGGTTCAGCCACCAAAACCAGAGACATACCAAATCTGAAAAGTCTAATGTTATGGAATCCCTATTTGCTGATAAAACAAATTACCACATGAGCAGCAATGAAAAGCTCCTTCCTACATTGCTAGAAATGTGAGTATCTTTTAGTGACATGAGAAGAAAAAACCTGACAGGACACAGCTGAGCCATTGGACTGTTCACTACAGCTCTATCAGCTCACCAGAGAGCTGGCAGCAGCAGTGCTGGATGGAACTGTGCAGGCTGCAAAGGATTAACACCACCCTGCTATCGGTTTGTTGCCCTGATTTCAGCCTTCTGATCATTGTTTACATAATTCTACTGGAGTTTCTCACGCATTTAACATAAAGTAGATTGTTTTCCATTCCTCTCTGTGACTGACTGCTGGTTTGACCACTGGGGTCAAAGGGGTGTTCCTCTCGTCCCCCAATCCTTGAGCAAATTCCAAATCCTATTTAAGCCCCAAATCACAATGAACTTCCTCTTTCTCTGCTCACCTCTCAACCCGACCTGAGTGTCGTTCTTTCACGTCATAACGGCAACATCAGTTCTCATCAGATTTTTCAAGCCATGTTTGTGCTTCTATTTCTGTCCTACAGGAACATGACAGAAAGCCTGCTGTCACCTTCTGCAGCTTGAAACTAATTGCAAACTATTAAAAGAACGACTTGTGCAGAATTTCTGAATGACTACTGGAATTTTAACCACAAACCTTTGGTTTGAAAGAAAGGGATTTTCTGTAAAGTAAATAAATGCCCCAGTGCCAAACTTAAATTAATCACAAAAACCACATCTGCTTTATCCCGCTCCAGACGGCAAAGAGCCCACAAATGACAACGCTTGTTTTCATCTTTCTAAACTCTCTTATCCCACGTGTAAGCAAAGGATCACTACAGCTCACAGAGGAGGCAAGAAAGAACAACAAAGATCAGAAACTCATGACTATCAGCTCTCTCAGACACACACAAACACTCAGATTTCACTCTCTGTGGTGGATAAGAGGTGAGACGTTTTCAAGAGGGATGGTGTTTGACTTGCTAGTAGGTTTAGGTTGAGGAAAACAGATCTTCAACAGGCTACATGATCTTAATGATCACTGCACAAAAGTCACTGTACAGGAGGGACCTGGGTTACCCAAAGAGGGATCACTGGATCACCTTTCAACTTGAGACTTGGTCCCAAACACTTCTAAATAAAACAAGATAACTGCTGCAACCCAGAAAAATCCCCAAACCCAAACAGGATGTCCTACGAACCAAGACAACTGTGGTAGGTCACGTTGGGGTCTCATCTGCCCCATCACACAAACCTTTCAGCTGAATTTTGAGTAGCTAAGGATGTAGCAATCACATGAAAAGAAAAATAATGTTGATGTTCCAAAGTGTCCGGCAATGTGATTAAAGCTGTCAGGTGCAGCAATCAGCATGGCTTCAATACACCAAACCTGCAGATCACCAGAAGACAGTACATGCCTGACTTCACAATTTTATTAAATTGCTTTAATTCTGAGCTAAGAAAATCTTCCAAGTAGAGCCATACTTCCTTTAACTGCTACTGGAAACTTTTTTAATGTGTGGAAATACTTGCTACTGCCATCATTGGCATATCAGTCATAACATCTAATGGTGTGGAGATTGTTGCCTTATAAAATTCACAGCTGGGTAGCTACATGGCTCAAGGCTAAAACCTATTCTAAAATCCAGTATTTTAGGAGGGAGAATGTTTATTAAAACATTTTGCCCATTAAAAATATATGACATATCATCGGTCATTCCATGTGATGCAGTGCCAGCCCTTTTTTAGGCAGTTCACTTGGGATGACTGCTGAAAACCTGGCAAGCCTGTTTGACAAGTCCACATCCTAATAACGGAGTAGTGCATCGAAAAAACCCCAAACAAACCAACCCCGCAAACAAAACCCCCCCAAAAAGCATTCCAGCAGCCTGAGAGAAACTCACCAGTGCCCCTGACGTAGCATGCCCAGAACTCACTGACACACAGAGCCACAGTTGGTCTCTTCACGCTGACAGTCACAAACTGACATGCTTGCTTGATCTCCTCATGGCACAAGATACACTGAAATAATAATGAGGCTGCAGGTTTTAGATGGGGGGGTTTTTTTATACTTTTTGGTTTGTTTTTTTCTTTTTAATGAAATGTGGTGAAGAGAGAAATGTTGATAAATATTCTTTCAGCAACTCCAGGGGCATTTGGCATCCACTTCCATGAGCTGATGCATGTCTTAACCTGAAGAACACAAGGATGAATACTTTGAGGCTAAACAAAAAAACCAAGATTGCTGTCTTTGACCATTCCCCTACCTGTACTCTGTAAGGAGAGCCACTGGCACTGCCCAGGAAGGATCCCCCTTGTCCTGGGTGAATCTCCCTCCCCAGTGAGTGCTCCCACTGAAGTCAGTGGGATCATCCACGGAGGGACTGATGGCCAGCATCAGTGACTGAGTTCCCCATCTGATCCCCCCTTTGAAACGGCTGCCACATCAATCCTTAATTGAGAAAATGATCTCAGAGATGGATGTGCAGTCAAGGTCACCTGTTCTGCCAGGTTGTCACTGCCCATCCTGCAGCTCCCTCTCACTCCGGCTGGAAGGGGCAGGTCTCACTGTGACCTGAGGAACCACAGCCCTTCCCAGCTGCCTGCAAGACACGCTTCCTTTGGGATTTTGCTTCCTGCAGCAGCAGGACCAACAAGGCCAGGCAGCAACTAAGAGGTCTCTCCTCCTGAAGCACTGACACAGCTTCTGGACAGCCAAGGAGGTGAGGATGAGGACAGAGCGGGCTGCCTGAACACAAGCAGGATGACACCTTGGATGTGAAGTGTCAGCAGTGTTCAGTGTGGCTTTTTTCCCGTCAGGCTCAGCCAGACTCCTCACCGGTGGCAGAGTTACCTGCTCTTCCTCCTTGATGTGCAGTAGAGAGGGTCAAGCTGTTAAAGTCACTTTCCTACTGCAGAAGAAGTTCTTCTGGGAAATTAAACCCGTGGTCCTGTGTCCTGTGGTCCCAAGAAAGCACAGCCTGTCCAGTATGTCCTGGTTCTAGTCTCAGATGGGTCTTTGCTTTGGTCTAACTCTCCAGCAAAAAGAACACCGTGTTTTATACTTGCAACAAAAATGTCATCACTGCTAACATCCTGGAAAATAACCCGGACCACATTGCACACCCCCTTGCAGGAAAAAGCATAGATACTGTTATTCATACGTGGACTATACAAACGTTCCCAAAATGTCAGTCTTCTCTAATGATCCTAAAGAGACTGAAAATTAAAGTGCAGTTCTGGGCAGGGAAGCGACTCTACTAAACAGAGACAGACAGAGAGAGCCCGTAGCTGTTCCAAGCAGCCTTCCAAGTTCTATATATTAACTAAGCCTATGCACCAAAGCCATGTTTTTAACTACTGTCAGCACTGCGGAGTCACTCCAGCAGCAATCGAGCAAGCTGTTCTGCCTCATGCCTCATCACAATTTCTCACACTCCGCATCAAAGCACCAACATTAGCAAATTCAGCTGCCCTTCAAACTCCCAGCTCCAGTCAGGAGGAAGCATCTGCAGCCATTCAACTCCTTGCGAGCCTGCTGAAAAAAGTCCCAGCTTGCCAGGAATACCCAGAGTAGCCAAGCCCGATGGCTCTCCATGGCACATGGCCCTAGGACAGGCAAGGGAGCTGCAAACAGCTCCACATCCCCACGCTGTAGGCAGCATGGATCATCTGCAGGCTTTCAGGAGTCACTCCTGCCATTCAGCACGTCGGCGGGAATCAGATCTCAGCGGGGCAAGAGCACACTTCACATGTTGGTAAGATCACTTCCCACTGACACAGCACGGGCTGACACAACCGTGGCTCCAGCACCGGAGCACAAAGCTTTCATTCCAGCAGTCACTCCGACGGCAGAACACCGTCAGGAGGCATCCATCAGCTCAGCAGACTGTAGGAAAACAGGAAACAGAATCAAGATGGGCTTTGGGCAAGAGTAGCAGAACTGTAACTCTTCACAGCTCAAATGTGCGCAGCACAGACAGGGAGTTCAATCGCTGCCTCGTTTTTCCCACAACACTGGGTTACTGTCATTCCCAGGTCACAGAGAAAGGAGCAGCAGAGGCAGAACAGAATTTTCCAGACTGGTCAAATCCAAGCGCTCTGCAGCCACTTGTGGGACATGCTGGTGAGTTTCGTGTGACTGATGAGATACGGTACACAGCGTGATTTGTGAAAGGAAAGGGCAAGGAGGGTGCAACTGAAGAACAGAGGAAAACGACAACAGATGCTTCTAAGACTGGGAAACCATCTTTTGTGGACCTTGCTTAATGTTTGACCACTTAAAAAAATCAACACATTAGCTTAAATATGTGGAAGCAATAGATGACATGGTCAAATCATTTGATGAAAAAGGGGAAAAATTAGGTAGGAAAGCAGGTTATTGATTCCCTTCCTTCTCTTCTCTGCAGAGAATTTTTAGTCCAAGTAATAGCTGAAAAGGAGCCTTCCAGGTCTCCCAGGCCCACATGGAGATGGGACTGGGGCATCTACTAGCATGAAAAGCAGACAAACACAAGACATTACAAAATAAGGGATTAAAAGCAAGTGCAGGACTTGTTATACTGTACCTGGGTGTTCACTGACTTCCCAGCACTTCTAATACACGTCCTCCTCCATGGCACTTAAAAGTCTCCATGATTTAATGAAGCTAGACAGAGAATGAGGATAAGAGAGGCAAAATGACCTGTGTATCTTCAGAAGATCATGGAATTCCAATTTTAGTAATCAAAACAACTGAGGAAAACCTATCTGAAGACAAACTAAGTAGCAAGGGGAAAACCCCAATCTGGCAGGCAGGTGAAAATATCCATGGTGCAGTGAGCCAAACAAGACAATAACTTCCTCCCCATTTCTTCGATCTTTCTGGAGCATTTTTGGGGGCAAGGCAAACCTTCATTTTGATATCACCAGTTCTCAAACTACACCACTGCTACTTAGCAGAGATTGTGGCATTTAGCAACACAGACAGGAAAAAAACATGATTTGCATGTGTTCATTTTGGCAGATGACGAAAAAACAAGCCAAAAGGAAGTGCAGTGAGATCATCCCCAAATGCCAACAACCAGACCTTGTTTGGGATTAAAGCAGTGCTTCATAGATCAGATTAAAAAGCACAGTAAAAGCTTGGAAGAAGTTTTGGGAAAGGCCCAGTGGATTTCAGGATAGAAATCCTCATCAGAACCCAATGAGAAGGTGTGTCTATGGTCCTGCTTAGAACAACATTCAAATAGCTGGAGATATCCATCAGCACCAGCGAGGCCTTACAGCAGAACCCACAGGATGACTTTACAGAAAGGCTGGTTTGACTTTTAAGTGCCTCAGAAGCACAATCCCCTCTGGTAAATTTGCTGTCAAACTCCAACCAGGTGAGAGGAGCCTCGGACTTCCACACGAATGGTCTGGTTCTTTCTTTAGCAAAGTCCCAAACGCATGTAACTTCTCCAAAATTACCTAATGGACCACAGTTGTCCACAATTCCTGGAGTTTCACCTTCATTATAAATACATCAACTAAACTTACCACAACTAGAGAAACAAAACATCTCTAGTCAAAACAGTTGGTGTCAAAATGCCTTCTCTTGTGGCATGAATTCCAGCTGTGATGAAATTTCATAGGCAGACTGGAGTTAAAGAGACCTTTAAATATGAAAAACAAACAAAAAAAACCCCAAATCCAGTGCGCTTAAAATTCAGGATTCCAGAGAAAGGACATTTTTCCTCTACCATTTTTTTTTCCCTCTACCAGTTTCACTGGAAGCAGACTGTTGTGATAGGAAACACCACCCACATGATTAAGAATCTTTCCAAAGCAGCTTCTCTCTTTCCCTGAAAATCCCTTAAGTTCTCAAAATAATTTCTTTATTGTCCCCACACCACTTCCACCTTCAGAAGGTATCCAGAAAAAAGCCATTTGTCAATGATGTCCAAATCTTTCAGTTCAGGACTCTGTTACGATGCACAATTGTTCCTGTGCATCTGCTTACCGTGGGGGAATAAGATGTTGCTAAATTGGCAGCCCAACAGTGGGCTGGGCAGGAGAGGTGCCGTCCCCATTGTGTGCACAGGGCGGTTCTCTGACTGCAAGACCTCACACAGCAGGGAAAAACCCAAATACCATCCCTGCTCTTGCTATTGGCAGCTGTTCTCTTATCACCAAAGAGAATTTATCACACCACTGACAGATGCTGAGATTCAGAAGCTGGAGCTGAAAGCCAAAGGGATTGATTCAAAAAACAAAAACACTCCCTGAAAAAAAACAAATGAAAAAAAGGGGGAAAAAAAAGATAGGAAGAGCTATATGAAACCAAGTCAAGTCAGTGACATCACATGGCATCTCTCCACGGGGAGAGGAAAGAGCTGAGCCCCCACACAGATGTCAGCAGGTCTGTCTGCGGCACTCCTGGAGCTGCTCAGTGCTAAACTGAGGAGCTGCAGGAAACCACAGAGAGCTCGGACACAAAATCCCTAGTGGGGACAGTGGGAGGAGAGAAAACCTTCAGGGAAGACGACCTTGAAATCAAGCTTTCTTGGTATTGAAGTCATCATCAAACACAAGATACTTGCATTCCAAGTGTTCTCTCATGAAGGGAATTGGTGGATCAGAGCTATCCTGGGATTTCTGTTCTTGCGCACACACACTTTCTCTTTCAAAGCCTCTCTGACTCCTACAAGGCTACAAGTCTTGGTTTTTCTGTGACTCCACTGCATACCAACATCCAGGAATCCATTGCACAGCTGCTGTGGCTGCTTCCAAGAACTGGAGACAGGATTCCTGCGTTGTACATGACAAGGGGCTTTAATATCTCCCCTCCCGACGTCGTGCCTGGCCCGGGGCACACAGACACTCCACACACACAAACAGCTACATGGTCTCTGTGGCCATAAAACAGTGCTTGTACTCCATCCACAGGTTTTGCCAAATTGCTGCACACAGCATTCCAATATATCCCTCCCGCTTCCTGTCCCCAGGGAAAACGCAATTCTTTATCACAGGCAAAGAAACCCTGAGCTATCCACCAACACTGCTGCGGGCACAATGCAATGGAAGACACGCAGTGCCTTCCACCAACACTCCAAGGGGCATTCTTCTAACTGAGGCAGCTTAAGGTTTAATTTCGGGGCACTAATCTGACTTTCCTGGAAAACTCAGAGCAAGCTGAATTCTCCCAGAGCAGCGGATTCCAACAGTGGGGAAAGGAGCCCCAGAGCACCTCCCGCTTCCTTACACGTAAGGTGGAAAGCCCACCAAACCAACCTCGGGAGGAGGCATTTTGCCGGGCACTTCAGCAGAGGACTGAACCGGGAGCCACCGCCGTACGCACTGCTGCGGGTCGGCAAGGCCCGGCCCCGCCGGCCTGAGCTCAGCTCTATGGAATGAGGATGAGGAGGCCGCCGGCGGGAGGCAGGCCCAGGTGCGGCGGCAGGACGGGCGGTAGCGTGGAGCAAGGCTGACACCCGCTGGGCATGAGCGGGGAGGATGCCGCGACCACCGGGAGTGACAGGATCAGCCACCTCCTCCCGCTCCGCAACACGGGCGGGACGGGCTGGCTGCAGATAGGGAAAGTAGGGCCAGGAAAAACAGTTTCAATGCCTCAAAACTCAGCACCGAGAATATTTCCACCCTTTCAGTTTTAAAACTGAACCACTTTGGGATTTGCTCACATTATGCCAACAACGTTTGAGATAATCTGTCTGGGATCATTATTCTTCACCCGGTTGCTCCCTGGAAAACCAGAGTATAAATGGAGCAGGGCAGAAAAAGATCCTGAGGTCCCACACAGTCCGAGCAGGTTTCTTACCAGCTCGGCTCTAGATTAGCAGAGCCCCACACTTCTCGTTCCCCAGATAATTTTAATATGGCGCAGACACACAGTAGCAGGGTGAGCGGGTGCCTTGGGAAGGTCCTGAGTCAAAGGATTCCAAAGTTTGTCACCTCCCCAGCTGAGACCCCAGAGTCTGGGAGCTTCCTTCTGAGCCACTGGTGCCTGGTCACCCACCCGGAGCTGCAGAGCCCCGAGCCCTTGGCCAGGCCCAGGGTCAGGTCAAAGCTCCTTGCCGAGGCCATTCCTCCACCCCGGGCAGAACCGGCAGCTGCTCCCTGAGCTGCCTGCGCTCCGTGTGCTCCTCAGCAGGCAGGGAGGGCCAACAGAGACAGTTCAGCTCCTGCGTGACCTCCTCAGCCGCCTCTCTGAAAGCCTTCCCTACCTCTATCCCTATCCAGGCCCAACAGAAAAGTATGGAACCTCTCAGGCACATCCATCTTTCATCCCAATTAATCTTATCTGCCAGTAAAATTCGAGATCTGGTGTAGGAATTAGGGCAAGCTACTTACTTACCCAGGAAGGTCAATTTAGGTCAAAGCTAACTCCCACAGATGGCTAATTTCAATCCCTTACACATACAACACAATTGTTCAATAAGCTCAAAATAAATAGTGGAAGTAATTAATTGAAATCTGCCCTAATTGTTTCTCAATTTTCCCTTCTAATTTAACCTATAACACTCCTCCTATGGAAGCTTCAAAGCTCTAACTTAACAGCCAATTAAGCTTCTTTAGGAAAAAAAAGTGCTGTCAGCACCGATTTCTTCTGACTGAACCCCTTGAAGCACTTGGGAGTTCATTTAAATTGCACCAGGCTTAGAACCAAAGTTCTTTTTGCAGGTATATTGTTCTCAGTAAGCTAACGAGACAACAGACAATTAAGATTAATTAAGGTTTTTAACTCGGCATCTACTTTCTGATCACCCTTTGGCTTGACAAAAGTGGTTTGAGGCTGGAGCAAACAAGAGATCCCTGGGTGTGTCAGCAGGAGCTGGCAAGAGTGCACCCCGTTTTCCCCCAGCTCACCGAGATTCGGGGCTCTTTCCTCCTGCCACGGCAACTACGACTGAAGATCTCCCTGCAGAATGCATTTCCTCTGTGCTCCTTTCCTAAATTAGTCTTACTAACTTAATTAGGGGCAAGCTAGGGTGAATGGGAAATTCTGAACCAGAGAAGCAGTATGGAACAGAAAAGAGAAATTAAGTAAAACAGAAACGAACCATTCCAAGTCGGGCTCCAAATACATCCCAGGAAGTTGAAACACAAGCGAGTATCTTAAAGCTAAGCCTGCTCAATTATTACAGTGAACAGGATTCCTCTGGGAAGCTCCAAGGCCCTGGGGTTACATGAGGGGAAAAGGTACCCAGCACGCAGAGCAGCTGAGCAGGAACTACCAGCAGGTCTGCAGGGGCAGGAGCAACAGCACTCTAAGGACACCAACAGGGAGAAATCTCAATGAACAATGGATTGGTACAAATAATCAAGAGCTGCTGCTGACCCAATCCAACTGAATTTGGGGAACCAAATGGCGTGACACAAATCTGGGGGTCAGACAGCACAGCTGTGGAACACCTGGCCTTGACTGTCAGTGTAGATTTTAAACTTCCATCATCCCCATCTTTTACTTCCCATTACACATCTCTGCCATGGGAAAACCTCACACACTCCTGACAGCATTTGGTTTCATGACACCAAACACCTTTGCAGGGGCCTTCCCAGCACAGGACTAGCAGGGAGGGCCAAGTGAACCAGGATTATTACCCTGTGGCACACTTGTCTGCAACTTTGAAACCAAAAGTCTTCTTATACCTAGGGAATTATTGGTTTTCCCCCACTTTTTTTTTTTTTTAATTAGCAAAAAACACCTTTAAAAGCAGCTGGAACACAACATACAACTTTTCTTACTGAGGCAACGCAAACTTTTGGAAGAGTCTTCCTCACCGGTAAGGCGGTTTTGGTACATCATTAAGTACACAGGGAAACCCCCAAAATGCTAGTAATCATGACCTCAATTAACCAGAGATTGCTCTTGCACAGTGCAATTGCAATTCCCACAGGGAATAACAGCCCTCAGTGTTGTTAGACCTGACAGGTGTTCCTGGCCTCTCACTGAAGTTTGCAGACTCGGGCCTACCTGAGAGGAATGCCTGACTGGCTCAAAAGCACGTCTCTGCTGTTTTGGAGGGCTGAAGCGTATTGGGGGGCGGACCCAGGGGGTCCCCATGGGTTCAGACGTTCTGAGAAGTCCTGGAGGGTCCTGGAAGGTCTGAGGCACCCCAGGGCTCTGAGGTATCCAAGGTACTTCAGGGGATCCTGGAAGTCTGAGGGGTCCAGGAGGGACTGAGGCACCCTAGGGTGTGGTGTCTCAGAGGGTTGCGAGGGTCTCAGAGCTCTGAGGGGCTCTGAGAATCTGAGATGCCCTGGGCGGTTCTGCCAGGTCTGAAGGCTCTGAGGGGTTCTGGCAGGTCTGAGGGACCTGAGGCAACCCAGGGATTTGAGGAGTCCAAGGCACCTCAGGGGGCCCCAGAGGTCTGAGGGCTCTGAGGGGGTTCCAAAGGTATGAGGGGGTCGAGGAGTCCAGGAGGTCTGAGGAGTCTGAGGCACCTCAGGGGGTCCCGGCGGTCTGAGGGCTCTGAGGGGCCCTGAAGGGTTCCCAAAAGCATGAGGGGTCGCGGCTGTCTGAGGCGCCCCGCGTAACGCCAGTGATCTGAGGGCTCAGGGGGTGTGTCCAGGGCGATCCCAGAGGTCTGATGGCTCCGAGGGTTCCCGGGAGTCTGAGGCACCTCGGCGGCTCCCGAAGGTCTGAGGGCTCTGAGGGGGTCTCGGGGCTTGAGGGATTCTGGCGAGTCTGAGAGGCCCCGGGGGTTTGAGAGCTCTGAGGGATCCCAGGAGCTGACAGCGCTGAGGGGTCCCGGACGGTCCCAGAGGTCTGAGGGCTCTGAGGGATCCCGAAGGTCTGAGGCACCCCGGACGGTCTCAAAGGTCTGAGGGCTCTGAGAGGTCCCGGGAGTCTGAGGCGCCCCGGGGCGTTCCGGCGGGTCTGAGCGCTCCGAGGTGTCCCGGGTATCGGAGGACTCCAAGGCGCCCTGAGTGGTCCGGGAACTCTGAGGGGACCCGGCGCCTCTCGGGCGCCACCTCACGGTCATTGCCGGCACAGGACGAGGCGGAGCTGGCAGTGACGTCATCGGCGGGCGCCGCGGGGTGACGCCATCACGGCCGTTCCCGGCGCCGCTCCCAATCCCGATCCCGGCCCCCGGCCCGTGAGGGCGGCTCGGGGCGCTCCGATGCGGCGGCGGGCAGGATGCACCAGAAGCTGCTGCGCAGCGCGCACTACATCGAGCTGGGCAGCTACCAGTACTGGCCGGTGCTGGTGCCCCGCGGCATCCGGCTCTACACGTACGAGCAGATCCCGGTGTTCCTGAAGGACAACCCCTACATCACCGATGGATACCGCGCCTACCTGCCCTCCCGCCTCTGCATCAAGAGGTGAGCGCGCTCCGCGGCCGCGGGCCTCCCCCGCCCCCGCCGCCGCTCACCGCCTGCCCTGCCTTGTGTCTCTCTCAGCCTCTTCATCCTCTCCAACGAGACCGTCAACATCTGGAGCCATCTGCTCGGCTTCCTGCTCTTCTTCACGCTGGGCATCTACGACCTGACGGCCGTGCTGCCGGCGGCCGGCGCCTCCCGCGAGGACTTCGTCATCTGCTCCGTCTGCCTCTTCTGCTTCCAGGTGGGCGCCGGCTCCAGGGCGGTGTCGAACCCCTCCCGCTCTGCGGGCTCGGGTCACTCTGGGGACGGCGCGGTCTGAGTGGCATCCCTCTTCGAGGGGAAAGCCTCTGCGGTTGGGTCGGATTTGACCTGGAATGAGTTGGGGAAAACTGAACACAGCTGGCATAGGATAGAGTCAGTGGTGAACAAATTCGTTTGTCCAGGCCGTGTCTCGGGGCAGTTTGAGGGGGCCCGATGCAGCTCCAGGCAGCACAACGTGCTGCTGGAAAGGGCCAAGCACCGGAGCAGGGAGATCAGGCATGGCCTGACTTCTTGTCTGTAAAATAAATCTGTTGCCACACCACAGGGCCACTGCAGCTCCTGTGAAGTGCACTGTCCTTGCAAGAGCACGGAGAGCTAAAGGCACTGCTTGTGTTCTCTGCAGGGTACAGGATGCCTTTGTACAACCACAAGTGGGGAAAACTCTCTCGCTGGCTGGGAAAGCATTACTCTAGTGCTCCTCCCTCCTCCTGCAGAAGGTTACAGAAAACCAAACACTTCTCAGGGAAAAGATCTGAAGCCAGCCTAAGAGCAAACAAGCAGCCTGTGCATTAGGAGCTAAATTGCTGTGTGTTCCCTCAGTAAAGGCACACAGTGGGTGCAGGGCAGTCAGGGCAGATTTGGGCTTTGGGCTCTGCCGGGGACAGTTTGGCCCAGTGGAATTCATCCTCCCCCTGTATTGGTGCAGATGTGTCTCCCTGTCAGCTCACATGGCCTCACGAGCCCACTTTCCTTACTCGTGCAACTGGTTATCATGTTTGGCAGTGTCCTGCTGCTCCTCCCCGCTGCCAGAGCAGCTTTCTGGCCGGCTGGCAGGGATCACAGCTGCCTGCACCACGGTGCACTGCACAACACGGCACAGGCCGGGCGCCTGCTCCAGCTGCAGAGCCAAAACTTGCTGTGCTCCCTGCTCCTTTGTAAGGAATTAACCCTCCTCCTCTGGCCCTCTGTGTAGGTGTGCATGCTTTGCTCAGTAGGATATCACCTGTTCTGCTGTCACCGCTCTGAGAAGACCAGCCGGCGCTGGATGGCACTGGACTACGCAGGAATCTCCATCGGGATCCTGGGCTGCTACGTGTCAGGGGTGTTCTATGCCTTCTATTGCAGTAACGTGAGTCAGGAGCACACGTCCTTGCAGGGTTTCATTTGTGTGGTCTCACTGTAGTTTCCATGCTGCAGGAAGGGGGTCCAGTACAGGCATCCAAGTAGTAAAGGACTGGGGGGACGGGGATGGGAACTGGAACACGTCCCTCTGACCTCAGCAGAACTGTGCTGGCTGAAGAGACAGGCAAAACCAGGTTTTTGTTTCCAACTGTTACCACACAAGCCAAAAGAAAATATTTACATTTCTCTCAAGGCAGGGAAACTACAGGTCCTACCTGTATCCAGTGCCTGAGGCTGATCATGGGATGCTTCCCACCATGGGTACTTTATTCAAACAGCATTGCCCATGAGGTAGCTGCTATGAGACAGAAACCACCTTGTTTTCTCTCCATCTAATAGAAGATGAGTAAGTGATTTCCCTCTCAAGGCCTGCTGTGGACCTGGCTGTCTAGGAGCTGAACTGGGCTGGTGAGACACAGGTGCATTGAAATGTTTGGTGCAGGAAGTGCTTGGAGTAAAGGATGTGATGCCAGGTGCCCCCGAGCAACTGAGTCACTTCCCCCCAGAGGCAGCAGACAAACTCAGGGCCCTGCGCTGAGACCCACCGCTGGTACTCGTGGCAGGGGCAGGTTCAGGTATCACTGTGCTCAGTCACTGAAACTTTCTGCCAGGAGCTGACTTCTGCACGTGATAAGAAACCCACAGACTTGCCTTTGTTTCTTTCTGCCCTCAGTACTGGCGCCAGGTGTATTTGATCACTGTGCTGGCCATGATCCTGGCAGTATTTTTTGCTCAGATCCACCCCAGTTACCTCACACAGCAGTGGCACAAGCTGCGCTCCATCATCTTCTGCTCCGTGTCTGGCTATGGAATCATTCCCACCATCCACTGGGTTTGGCTCAATGGCGGTGTTGGTGCATCCATTGTACAGGTAAAAAAAAAAAAAAGGAAATAAGATTCCCTTTTGCTTTTCACTTGCCATTTTCCTGGAGTCCTCTTACACTTGGGGAAACAACGGGAAAGCAGAAGGAGGTAAAATTCCTCTAAGCAGAATTCTTTTGGTCAATATGATCCAAATGGGAACACTGAGAAACATGTTGACAGGGGGTAAACAGCTTGAGAAGGTTCATTCTGCTGTGCTGCCCTAAAGCTGCAGGGTGAGAAGGAAAGTGGGGATCCAGGTGTGTCTGTGCCCGGGCACGGAGCAGGCTGTGCAGGCAGACCACACCCTCGCCAGGGCTGGGGGCCAGGAGCTGAGGTGGCTGTGGAACAGGAAAGAGCCTGTCAGGCTGCATGAGTGCTCAGGGCTGGCCGCCTCCACAGCTCCAGAGGGCAACCAGGAGACACTGGGATGATGGCATGATTATTTGTCTCCTCTTCTGTTCCCTAGGGTGGCAGCAGAAATCAGCATTTACCTGCTCAGCCCTCTGTCTCCTACACAATCCCCTAACAGCTCTTTCATGTTCCTGTTTTCCTGTTTGTTTCACCACTTGGAATTGCACTATGAAAGCAGCAGCCCAGTACAGCTAGAGGCACTCCAGTGTGCCCCAGTATGAACCACCCTGAAATCCCTGCAGTTAACCAGAGACACCTGATGGTGCTGAAGGAAACGCTTCCACAGTGCAAAAGCGCACAGACTGCACATGTCTGGGCTGGATGGATGGCTGTCCCTTGGGGTGAGGGTTCAGCCTGGTCCAGAGCTACTGTGGGATGTGGCAGAGCACCACTTGGAAATAAATGTGGCCTTTATACAGGACATTTCACACTGGCCCTCTAAAGATCCTATCAATAGCAGTTGTGCCCCCACACTTCCCCATTTGGCTTCCCCTGGGATAGCAGGATGGTGTCTGCAGTACACAGTTTGTTTCCATACTTCAGAAAAATGGTTCTGTGCAGCGTCAGGGAAGTGACAAGTGACCTTTCACAGACAGATGCTACATCTGCTGTAGCTGAACTGAGTAGCGTGCATGCAGAGGCAAGAGGCTGGAATGAAAGAGGTTTCTTCCCACTCAGGCTCTCCCAGAGTTTGGCATGTGCGTCCCCATTGGATTATTGGATTTGTGCATAGCTAACACAGGCAGGGAAGGAAGATTTGGTGTTGTCATGCCTTCTCCTTTTTTATCTTTAGGGACTTCTTTTTCTGTTTTTGCCTTCTGACAGAATAGGAGATCCTCCTTTTATTTTGCAGGAGTTTGCTCCACGAGTATTTGTCATGTACTTCATCGCTGCTGTAGCTTTTCTCTTCTATATTTCCAAAGTTCCAGAAAGATACTTCCCAGGTAGGAAATTCTCTTCTGGCTAGTTTTTTTGGGGTTTTTTTCTGCACTTAAGCTTCCTGCAGTGTAACAGTCCTTGCTGTGGGTCCTGAACTTCCTGGGAGAGAACAGGCTGACCATGTTCCTCATGCAGAGTAAAAGAGTGGGAGGAGGCAGACAACTTCCATCAAGTTTGTTAAAGACCTTTCCCTGTGGCCCCTCCAGGGCAGGGTGTGGCGGAGCTCAGCAGGAGACTGCCTGCACTGCATGCGCTGTGGCCTCATTTAACAGCTCAACTCCATGCCCCTGTTCTCCCCACAGGCCAGCTGAACTACCTCGGCTCCAGCCACCAAGTGTGGCACATCCTGGCCGTAGTGATGCTGTACTGGTGGCACCAGTCCACAGTGTACATCATGCAGTACCGACACAGCAAGCCCTGCCCCGAGTACAGCGTGGACTTGTGAGCCAAGGTACAGCTGTTGCCGTCCTCGGGGAACAGGATACACTAACCACAGGCTTCAGGAATCCTGGCCTGAACCTCGGGTCACTGCCCCAGAGCGGGTCCTGACCGGTGCGAATAAAAAGCAGAGATGTGATGCCAGGCACTCTGCTCACCTGTGCTGCTGCACTGGAGGAGGCTCTGTGGAGCTGCTGGGTCCTTGAACAGTTTCAGAGCAGGCTGGACTTAGCCCTGCCAGATCACTTCCAGCTCAGTATCACAACCCTTGTAGTCTCAAACCCTCAGGCTTTTCCTCGGGCTCTTGTCAGGTTTTCAGTCTGCTTAGCATTGATTTGGATGTTGTGGAAATCAGACGAGTTGCCAAGTACATGTGCCCAGTTATTTACCTCATTTCCCTGCTCTGTTTCAAAAGGCAGAACAAGAAGATTCGTGACTGAGGGTCTGGACCTCTTGTGATGAGCTGTGCTGTCAAGGACTTCGGCAGTTCCTTTCCTGACTCCTGGACTGTTTCCGTCTTCCCGGGACAAAGTGGGACCGCAAGCTTTGACAAACGCAGCAGCAGTGCCTGGGATCTGTGGGGCATTTCCTTCCCCGCCAGTTCCTGCTCTGCAGTCAAGCACCAAACAGCTCTTCCTGGAGCAGGACAGCAGGAGGCTGAGCTATCTTGGCATGCAGATCCCAGCAGGATGTTTTGTTGCCTGGCAAACGCAAACGGCTCAGCCAAGGGTACTCGGGCCTGGACACCAGGTTTTTGGGTGGTGTGCGCCGTTAGGAGAACACTTCTGACAGCCTGCCTGTAAAATTGTGGGAACTGTGGGAGCTGGTCCTGGATCCAGACCATAGCCCTGTGGGCTGTGCATCCTTCAGTCTTTGCATGGTGGAAGATGTTTTTATGCTGCAGCGTTGGCACAGGAATGTACAAACTGGAATTCAGTGGATTTGTGTCCTGGTATAGATGAGCTGTTTCCCGTTCCCTGGGAGATAAGATCACATAACATCCAGCACACCTAGATCTGCATTGCAGGTCTTAAAAATAGCCTCCCCCAAGGGGGGTCGTGCCATTGCTTGAAGAAATTTCTCTAGATCCTTTCAGTAATTTGGAATTCATATTCCAAAATATTCCAGGAGTAGCATTAAGCCTGGGTGTCCATATTTGTTGCTGTTTTGCAATCAGTGAAGCTGCTGGGGCTGCAGATTCCTAACCTTTTGGCCTTTCCATGTGTGCAGGATGATACTGCATTCGCAGACACCACTGTCCAAAAGGACTTGCTGCCACAACCTTGCCAAAGTGCAAAGGCTGTCTGGAGTTTCAGGACGCGTCGTGGAACTGTCTCTTATTAAATGAACACCAGGGAGCCAAGAAATACTCCGGTTATTGCATAGCTGCAGCCCAGCACAATTAAGCTCCAGGGGTGCCAGTCTTCCAAACAGCATTGAAATCCTTTGGACTTCTGGGTTAGAGGCAACGATGCTGTTGGGGCTGATCATGAGTGGCTGATGTCCTTGTGGAGAGGGCTTCCCTGTAATCCACTGGGAGAGCCTGGCTCAGTGCAGTGACTTTCTCAGGGCAGGCGGGCTCTGTTAGTTGCCCAAAGCTGCCTCTCCCTGGGCTAAGGCAGAGGAGGAGGACTTGTTTTCTGGTCAGGGTGTGCCAAGGAGACTTGTAGTGGAGGTGGAAGTGTAGTGTAGTGGAGGTGGAAGCTTACAGATAGGCACCTGAACTCCTTGGGCATGGAGAAGGTAGGATAGTAACTCCTCCTGATGTGCTGGACAGGGATGCTGTCTGTTTAGGTCAGACAGTGGTTTTGGTGCTTTTTTGTTGGTTTTTAACTCCAGAGACAAGTATTGGCAAAACTGACTCTGCATTAATGATTCAGCTCCCAGACCTTTAAGCCTTTCAGTGTAAGCACTGATTTTTTTTATGATTTTCTTTTTAACTTGACAGCCAAGCAAGTTTCAAGTGCACTAATTACTACTACTGAAGCCTGACAAGGAACTTGCAAGTATAGAAGTGTTTTTCCAGTGTTATGTGTACAATAATACCCGAAGAATGTGTCTGTGCTCCGAAATAATACTGACTTTTAGCATTCACTAATGTATTTTTTTAATGGAAATTCTTAACTACTCCAGCAGTTTTCATCAGATCAGGAAACTGACTGCCAAGCTGTGCATTTTTACCTGACAATTTATCAAGCTGCATGATGGTCTTTGATGTACATACTGAACCTATAAATAAATTCCAGTTCATTAGCTTTTTCCTTGGAGTAAGATCATTCCTGCATCTCATGCAGTGAAACAATAGATGTCAATGGCTCAGCCATAGAACTTGTGTCACATCCTGTGGGTTACACAGACGGGGGTTTTGGGGGAGAATCTCTAGCTGAATTTGCTGATGAACTCAGCTTTGCAGCCTACTACCACTACTCTCTATTAACAGAGTCCTGTTGCTGCTATATCTGTTGTTGACCGTTTTCATTCTTACTTCAGCTCACCCAAGAGTAAAATCAATACAAGGAGGTTTCAAAACCTAACCCTAACCTGTTCCAGTGAACAACTGCAGGAAGGGGCACACACCACATTACAGTTTGTCCAGAAGTGCAGAGCTTGATCCACAGCAGTGGCGTTGGGAATCATACATGACCTTCCTGCAGGAAGGCTTTAAGGAGTAACAGTGAACCAAAGGAATTCAAAATAACACATGACCCACAGATTTTTAACCAGTTGGACACAGCAAGATGATTGAGCAGCAAATACAACTACTCTCTTTTAAGAGAGCCCTGGGTGCTTACAGCTACAAAATAATTCAGCAGCAGCAGCACTGCTTATAATGAGTAAATGAAAGCCTACACATGAACATTTCACAATGCAGTGTTGAAGAGGCCTGCAAAGACAGTTACCAGGTTTGTTTATTTAACAACTCCAAGGATTTTATGATGTACATCAGCTTCACAAAAAAAGTTAAAAGTTCTTGCTTTAGTAGTACACAAAACTTTAGAAACTCCAAGTCTAACAAGAAATGGAAGTGTAGTTCAGGCAAGTGCACTTAAAAGCTGAATGCCAGCAATTTTAAAATAGTATTTATGCTCTTTAATACTAGGTGATGCCTCAGTCACAACTTTAGCCATACATACAATCTCCTTGATTTCCTTTCAAAATAAGCACTATGGAACAGTAACGCAGCAGCCACCCTTGGTGCTTAACTCATATTCACTCGAGTCACAAGCGTCATTGTGGCTGCTGGGTTACCAAAACCACGGCACCTCCAAGGGGTCTGTGATGTGTGCGAGCATGTGTATATTTTATATATACTTCTCATATATAAAAATACACGATATAGTATAAAAAAACTCCAGATAAACTCTTTTTCTCACAGTAGCAAATATATCAACTTATTTTCACAGTACTCGGTTTTACTAACTGGGACACCCAGAGTGATTATAAGCTTTTTCCTCCAACGCTGGTGCTCACAGAGCTCCCCACCACCACACACAGGGCAGCCAAAGCATTAATTACATTAATTACACACCTCAGGGCACGTTGAGTCCACAAACACAACTATCTGGTTTTTCTTTCTGTGACCACAACCACTAAGAGCTTCCTAGTACT
This sequence comes from Cyanoderma ruficeps, assembly GCA_008694505.1. Classification (NCBI taxonomy): domain Eukaryota; kingdom Metazoa; phylum Chordata; class Aves; order Passeriformes; family Timaliidae; genus Cyanoderma; species Cyanoderma ruficeps. The sequence goes on along the minus strand of VZDJ01000250.1, from coordinate 83,051 downwards.
TTGGGACAGACACTCTCTCCAGCAGCTGATCCTAGAAGGCCTGTGCTTCAGTCCCTCAGCATGCTGAAGGAGAAGCTGTAAAAATCCATTGAGATTTCTGTCTGGAAGGGAAGTGTCAGCCCCTTACCTCACCCTTTTGCTACCACAGGCAGCACGTACATGTCTACTGCAGCAAGGGCTTTCCTGATTTCAAGTAAGGTCACGTTGCACTCCACACACCCTGAAAAAAGTCAAAGGATATCCCATTCCCTGACAGTCACACATTTCACCTCCTTTGAATAGTGGACAGTGGCTGAAAATAACCCCAAACTTGGGTTCAGTTGTGCATAAACTATGTACACCAGGCAAAGTCAGCTTAGCAGGGTGCACCAATCCCACATCGACCACGAGAAAGGGTAAAATAACTCTAAAGAGAAAAAGCTACATTTAAGCAAAACCCTGATTGGTGTCTCCAGTATGAAGAACCAGGTTTGTTAAGGCCATTAGGAGGCAAATATCACGGGCCATAACTCATGCCAGCTCTAGAGTCACTGGGGTCTGCATTTTGCCTTTGCCTTACCTCTCCCTTCAGCTTTGCTGTGCTGCAATAGAATTACATACAGACCCTCTGCCAAACCCCCTGCAGCCCTCCTCAGCCTGGAGTCTCAGAGTTAATCAACAATACGTGAACACATTTACTATTTTTAATTTACCTGATTGCTTCTGCCCACACTGGGTCTGCCGGTTCCTGGCCTCCTCCCTGTATGTCCAACAGCTCCCACTTCTCTTCCCAGGCCCTGGAGCCAAGCCCCAGTGCCATGTGCATTGTTAACCCTTCCCGCTGCTTTCCCACTGGGAAGGCAGCAACACCGTGACTTTGGTGAGGACCAGCCAAATTTAGGACCACAGTTCTAATCTCATTTTGTGTCCACCCCTCTGCCCCATTTGTCATCTCACTCTGTTCCAAGAGCTCTTCAGGCAGGTAACAGCTCTGAAGGACATTGAGAAAGGCAGCTCATAAGCATGTACAGAGGGAAAAGAAAAAAGAAAAAGACCATTAACCTGAGTGTCAGAAATGCTACAAAAACTGGCATGTGCTTCTTGCAGCCTTTGGCACCAAACAGGTGAGAAGAGCAGTAATAAAGCCTATAAAGTCCTGTGTTGAAACATTTCTACTCAGTCTCCTAAGGGCTTAACTTCTAAGCCTGGAAAAGGCACACTGAAGCAGGCACAGCTGGAATATTCCAGTTACACCCTGTGAGAAATGAAACTGAGGAAGATGAAGGTGGCTATTTATACACTATCACTAAGAGCTACATTCAGATTCCAGGGCTAAGGGAAGCAATCTCACATCCTAGGGGGCATTTTATCAAACTGATCCCAAAGGAGAACGTGATTTGTCTTCAATGTGTTTTCAGCGACTATTATAAGGGACCAAATCCCACCCCTCAGAGATCTCTGGATCACAGATCCACTGTATATCCAGCAGATGTCGGGGGGAAAAGCTCACAACCCTAAATGTTTCACTTCACCTGTGACAGGGGGGGACATGAAGACACCCGGCCACAAACAGTGATGTCTTCCATGTGCAAACACCCAGCTACCGATTCCTCAGCCTCCAGTGGAGGACAGCAAGATGAGACAAGGCAAGGAACCAGCCCCTTCCATGTCCCCGTGAGGATGGCCATGGAACCCAGGCATGGGCTGTCCTGCCTACACACTCCACCAGCTTCTGCAGAGAGGAAGCAAACCCTGTGCTTGGCAGTGTTCACATCTGCCCCCATCACCTGAGGCGCCTCCCGGAGCTCCTCAGCCTCCAAGATCCTGAGCAGCAGGGCAGGGGTCCTGCCTGAAAGGCTCTGTGGGGTGAAATGCAGCTCAGGGATCTGGCAGCCACCAGCTCCTGCTGGAACACAGCTGGGGCAGGAAGCATCTCCAAAGCTCAGTGCATTCAGCAAACCTTAAAAGGGCATTAGGTTACAGTCATTTCATAAAACTGTCGTGGTACAAAACCAATGGGTTTGAGAGAATACACATTTTCTTTGCAATAGAAATCCAACAGGAAAACAGACACAAACCCCAGTTTGTAATCAAATCAATCCAATGGCTGTACCTCACTGTCAACTCTGCAAGTCATCTGAAACACTCCATATTGTGCCCAAGGACAGCCCCTCTCGCAGTGTGACAAGGAGTCTCCTAAATGCTGCAATCCCAGCCATATCCCTGCTGGCTCACTCCCCTACACATTTAGGCTTCTCACAGATCGGTAAATCACCTGCTGCTTTAGTTTTGACTCTACATTACCAGTTTGCTATTTTACATTAATGGCACTTACTATAGAAAAAAAAAATAAAACTGACCATTTAGGCACGCAAAAAAATAATCTTTCATGTCTGCAGCTGCATAGATGTCTGTTAAGGTCCTAAGCCATAGCTGTCCTCTGGAATTCTGGGCCACAGCCCCTTGAGGATGTGGCTGCTTCATTTTTATGATTAATAAAGGTAGCTTTCACCTAGGAAGCAAAGACTTGGCCATTTCCAGCACATAATCTGGATATTAGTATGTCTTGGTTCTTAGGTCTGCTGAGACAGGATGAAGCACCACAGTTCATCAGCCCCCTGTACATATGGAAAACACCTTCCATGTGCTCCCTGCCTCTTCCACTCCACTGAGGCACATGGCAGAGGGATGGAAAGGCAACACCAAAGTGCACAATGACAGTATGTCCCAGGACCCCGAGTCAATAACAGGGATTCATATCCAACTCCTCATTTCATTCTGGGAGCCATCTGCCATAAGGAATCAACATTCCTGATTTTTTTTTTCTTGTTCTCAAAAAGACCCAAATCAGAATTAGCCATTATTTGCAATTCCATCATGCATGCAGGCCACTGCCTCCTCAACCTGAACAAGCTGTACAACCCAGGCCCCTGGCATTTTAACCACATAAATTACTCCACTAAATCTTTATTAAGGGACTTGGAGAGGTGGAGTGGAGGGAACCCACTGGAAGCCTCTACTGTTTAGAAGGGAACGGAGCTGCTCCAAAGGGATCTAACTCCAGTGCCTGCTGCGGTTGGCTCTGTGTGCTCTGCACAACCAGCTCCGTGAAGGGCACCGCACCAAAGTCATCTGTTTTCAGCCCGTCCCCACTGTGAACGGCCCCATGCAAGGAGCTCTGCCTCGGCCTGCCCGCCACGACGACCGCGCCATGGTCCCCTCGGCCGTCCCCAAAGCCCTGGTGCTGGCCGTGGCGCATCAGATCCGGCGGGTGGAAGGGCTTGGCTCCGAAAGGATCCAGCAGAGTCTCGTCCGTCTGTAGAGGGTTGGCCCGATCCTTGCTGTCAGACAAGGCCACACTGATGTTCTCCTTGGAGTCTGAGATGGTCAGGAACTCGTTGCTGCTCTGGGAGTCCCTGCGGCCGGCCTTCCTGTGCCGGCGGGCACGCTCCGGGGTGCGGTAGGTGGGTTTCAGCCCCTTCTTTGCGGTGGTGGGGGTGCCGTGATGGCGCTTCCCGTTGTTCTTGGACACCTCCTGCTTCATGCGCCTCTGGCGGGAAGACAGTTTCTGCAGGTTCCGCTGCTGCTTCACTTTCTGATGCTGCTGGCTCCCTGTGATCTCCTCAAACGGAACCAGCCCAAACAGGTCCTCTCTACTCCCAGCAGACTTGGGGAGAAGGGATGGCTGAAATGGGGTGCAACCAAAGATATCCACGCTCCGTGGAGAGGTGGGGGAGAGCAAAGGCTCCATCCCTGACCCCTGCCCATCTTGCTGGGGCACCTTTTTGCTGAAAGGAGCTTTTATGAAAACGTCAAAGTCATCCTGCTCTTGGCTTAGGTTGGAAAAAGGCACCTGAGAAGAAACACTTTTGTCCCTCTTCTCTCTTGCCTGAGGCTGCAGAGTGAAAAAGGGCACAGCTCCAAACACGTCAAATTCTTGGCCAGAGCTGATGAGAGTGCTTGGCACCTCAGACGGGGACATAGGCACTGAACAGTGCTCTGTGATTTCACCGCTGCCCACCCCGTCTCTGAACCGAGTGCTCGGGAGCCCTTCCACACATTTTTGCTTGGTTCGGTCACAATCAGAATCAGAGCTCTGCTTTTCTTCCTCCTCTTCTTCCACCTCTTCCTCAGAATCCATGAGGAGAGGTCGGTGGCCTAAGTTCTCTGGTTCTGTATCATTGTCATCATTGAAGTCCCCATTCTCTCCATGCAAGACTTCTTCATCCTCCTGTTCTTCTTCTTCCTCACTACTCTTGGGAGAAGGAGGATCAGATTCAAAATCACTCTCTGACTCCTCACCACCTTTTGTCACGTGTCCCTCTGCACTTTTCCTCCCTGCCCGGGGATCTCTAAATGCATGGCTCACTTTTCCAGCCTTTGTTGGAGTCCCTAAGTTATTTCCTTGATTGCTGGCTGAGTTATCCACTTGTTTTCCAGGGGAACCTGCAGGTCCAAAGAAAAAAGCAAATGAGAACTTAAAACACACAACAGCAAAACTTACTCCACACACCCTGCAGCCACATATCCCAGGAGATGATGCAAACATATATCCTGTACTTTAGGGAGGGAAGTAAGCCAAAAATCAGACCTGACATTTCAAACAACACTCATAAAATCAACATACAGAGCTGGCAGCTTTACTTCTAAAGCACAAAGTGTCTGGAAATACAGTACCAATATTTAGGGGGCATGCAGAAGGGCTAATGGACACAGCTGATCTCCAGAGACAGCTTTTCAAACCCAGTCATTATACAGCCACTCTTCTCTGGGAAAACAGGAGGCAGCAGGATTTAAACACTTCAATTTTCTATATTAAATTTTTTTAAGCAGACAAGCTATTTTTTGACGTGCTTCTGCTTTGATAGTCTGCTCTGACAAACAATGCTCTAGTTATGAGAGCAGCTCCTTCTAACTTCTGCAGCAACTGAGGCACAACAGCTCCTGCTTTTCCTCAAGTTTGAGAGCAATGCTTTCTGCTTTGTGTCCAAACCTGTCAGGTCAGCTTCTCTATAGCAAGGAAATTTACCTACTTGTTTTCCTCTGCCAGCTTTCTCCCCACTATTCACTGACAACTAGAACTGAAAGAACAATTCGCTGATGAGTCTTTTGTGGTGTAGTTGCCTTGGGAACACCAGAAGCAGTAAAAATTTTGCAGCAGTACAAAAAAGAGATGGCAAGAGCAGGCAGGGCAGGGGAGGCTGCACAGTGGCACTGGCACCTCTCTCGTCACTAAGCAATCCCAGTTTCATCCCGGAGCCCTGTGATGTGGGAGATGTTTTCAGGAGTGTAATTGACTTGGATTTCTATGGGAAGAGAAGGAGCAGGAGGAAAAATCAAAACACTCAAGTCTACACTGAGTAAAGCACATTTTCCCTTGAAATATCCTCTTGGCCACAGATAGGGTGCATAATGTTACACGTAACGCCAGCAACAGCAGCGGGAATTCACCTCCTGGCAGGCACAGAGCCACTGCCCAAAACCTGTGTGCCACTCTGCCCAGAGAGGCTGTCACAGGCACCCTGGCACCGGGGATGAGCTTCTCACATCTCCAGCATCTGACACCAGCTGGGGCCAGAGCTGCTCCTGTTCAAGCTGTTTAACTAGAGAACTCTACCCACAGAACTGCCCTGGACACTGACCTCACTGCAAACAAAACCCATGTCTTCCACTTCGGGCTTTGTTACACAAACACTGACGTTTGACCCACTCCATGTGTTTAAAGGATTGAAAAGGCTGGGGATGGCTACAGGCGTCCGCTGTTTCTCCAAAAGTCATCTTCAGCCAGAATCCAGCTCATAACTCTTCTTCTTGCAACATATAAAATATTTCCTCAGCTAATTCCTTCTTTCACACAGAAACTAGCATACAACTTCCAGGCCAAGTCAGATCCTTTCTTTCTGTGTTCCAGTTTAGGAGAGCCATTTCTTCCAATTTTAAAGGGAATTAACAGCGATTTCCTCATCCATCAGCTCCCTCACTCCTTTGCAGTTACACTTAAAATAATCAAAATTCAGCAGCAATACAATTTAGGTAAGGATTTAAAGACAAGATGACCAGAATGACTAAAAACATCAGGTGATTAGGATTTTGAGCTGTTTCTTCTTGCCTTCTGGTGTCAGATTGCTTCTTATCCACTGTAATTTTAAATGCTACATATTTGCTTTACCCACTAAATTAGAATCTGGATTATTCTGCTGCTTACTTTAGATTTCCCAAAGGTACAGCCTTCACATTGCACTATATAACCCTCCAACCTCCAAATCCTGCTGTTTCCAATATTTACTGGAACACTAATGTTAGCATAAATGCAAATAGATTTAAAAGAAAAAGGGACTACTTCTAGGTTAGATGTTAACACCACTCACACAACAAAAGGCCCAAAACCCTTTCTCTATGTCCATATTCACAAGAGTTTACAGTCCCACAGAATGGTTAGACCTTTGCACTTAATCTCAACATGAAGTAAACAACTAATAAAGCAATTTTTTTTCAAGGAAGAACTGAATCATACTGTTATCTAATATACCTGACTTCCCAAAAGGTTTAAATATTATTTGTTAAGTGTTGCTACAGTCAGAGTCCCTAGAAAACCAATGGTAATAGGCACTGAGGAGACAGAACACTCAACCCCTACCAAGAGCAGCTGAGCTGCTTAAGAGGCTGTCTGAGGCACAGGAGGTGCAGCTCCCAGTCCCAGACCCCTCCAGACAGATGGCACAGCAAAGAGGACGTTTCCCACCACACGCTCCGTGCACTGGCACCCCGGCTGCTCCAGCATCCCAAAAGACCCACCTGTTATTCAGAACTGTGATTCTTGCTGGCAACACACAGCAAATGATCTTGGGAATCAGGCACCAAGACAACCCAGCCTTTCCACCCTAAGGTTTCCTCTCTTCAGTCTAACAATCTTCAGAGGAACTCAGATGAAGCCAGGGAACAACTAACCTCTTGCTTGGAGACATGCATCCACAGCAACCCAGGTGTTTTCCCCATGTACTTGGAGCTCTGAACCGCTCTTCAAGAAAATGCTGAGCACCTTCCTGGCTGACAGAGGCAGACACAGGGGAAGTGCTTGAACAGCCAACGAGAACACCGAAAGTTTGATGTACGTGTCGATTTTTACTTTGCCCACAGCAGTCTGTCCTGGCCCTGGTCAGTTCTGTGGGCTCTTGCTCTACTGAGGGCAATGCCATGGCACACTGGATATAACACACACCAGTCTTTGTGCTGGCAGGAATGAAGAAAGGGAAACAGGAAAGGGAAGTTTAAGGTGTGGATTGGTAAACGTCTGTCCCTGCACATGAGAAAACACAGTCCAAAATATCTTAATTCTGAGGCTGCTCAAAGACACAGCAAGAAGTTTTTCCCATTCTAACACCATCACAGCAGTCAATAACTGCATCTCAGCTCAGCAGTGGCTTCTGAAGGTGGTTTCCAAATTTCTAGCTGAGATTCCTCCTTCTCCAGTACCTTTGCCAGAGTTACCAATGTGACTTGCTTATTGCAGCAGGAAACCGGAGTCTAGGTATTATGTACGGACTGGGAATTATCCAACGGTGACCAGAAACTAAAAACCTCCACTAAGAGCTCACTCTGTGCTCTCAGTGCTTGGAGTTGCAGAGCCAGCACACATGACCCTACACTGACAGTCACCTGTCAATGGAATGGTGATGTTGTGAAAAGCAACTGCTCCCAATACGTGGGTTTGAAGAAAACACTTTTACTCCAAGGAGTATTTCCAGAATGGTCCCATCACTGCTCCCACACTGCAGTGTGTCAGGAAAGAACAAGTATGTTCCTTTACCCTTCTGTGTGTCTTGAGGTTAGCCACCTGCTCCAAGCAGAAACTACTCTAAGACACCCATCTTGCACACTTTTAGCCCTACCTGGCCAACCCTGAGGGAATAAACCATCTCTGCACCCACCTTTGCAGCTGCAGTGGCTTCAGGTTAGCCCCTGGAACAGGGATAAAATTGCATCAGACAAGAATGAAAACCAAACCAAAGAAACAAAAAATATCCTCCCTAGAACTAACATTTTTTTAAACTAAGATAGAAATACTTCAATCTTCTACACTACAGTTGCCCCCGTTTCTTTCACTGCTAATCAAGTTAGGAAATGAAATAGGGAGCACTACATGCAGAAACAATCCCCCAAAAGGGAAAAGGCCCTGTTTAATGACAATTGAATGCTCTGGCCAAACAGATTTCCAGACTGAAGTGTCGTGTCATGTTGATTTCATGCAATCTTGTCAGGCTACACTGCTGCAGAGATGTTCAGATACACATTTATACAGCAATGCTGCACACTGGTGTGCAACATCTGCTTGCAATGTGCTGCTCAGATTACCACACTTCTAATCAGGTTTGTAGCTTGTAGGGAACAATTGTTCTCTGCTCAAATGCGAGCCAGGTGGAACATCTTTAATCATATAAGAAGATCCCAATCTTCAAGGAAATTTTCTGTTCCGATGTTCTTTTTCGAGACACAAGATTATAAGAGGATGAATTCCCTCTAACAACTGCAGTAATTACATGCCTTCTGCTGGTTCCTCATTTTAGGGTATCGTGAGGGTAGCCTAAGAGTGGGGCATAAGAGCTTTAAGCTCCCTTGGAATTGGGAACATACTGCCACCATCATTTCATAACAATTTGCCACATGTCAGCCCATGGATTAGCAGCGGGCTGCAACTAAATCTGCACCAGTTCTCTGACAACAACCAGGGCAGCAGCTGCTCAACACTGTAATGGATTTACATGTCTTATCACCTTCATTTTCAAAAGGAACAAAAATGGAAGAACACCACACTTGTGTCTGGCAGCTATTGCTGACATTCTTTTAAATAATTACTCCAGAAATTAAAGTGCAATATAAAAAAATAGCGCAATGTGCCCATGACTGCTGCAAGATTTGAAAAAACTTTTAAAAAGCTGGTAGATCATTTTGGAGAGAAAATGGAGACCCTTGGAAGAGCCCAGACATACCACGTATACATACCTATGATGGGAAAACCATTTCAGGTTACTTAGAAAGTGCTGTCTAGAATAGGTAAAGTTTTAAATGATCTTGATACAGGGGAATATCCTGAACCTCCATTCAGCAAGCACTATGAATAACTGAAACCACAGCCAAGAAGGTACAGAGTAACATCAGGAAAGATTTCAATGAGTACAGATATTGACAAGAACTTATTCTGCCAAGTTACCTGAAATGTTTTATTATCAGTTACCTGACAGCCAGATCACTGCATCCTTAAACATCACTGGGCATCTTTAAACAACCAACATCAGCTGTCAAAGAAACGTGAACTGTTGGCAGGAGCATTTTTCAAGATGTAAAAGTGTCTCAAGTCTTTTTTGTTTCTTATGGTCTGGTATTAATTTCTTCTTAAATTCTAGCAAGCTGTGTCTCACCTAAAGGCCCAGGCAGCACAGTGGTCCCAGGACTCCAAAGCCATGGTACAGAACTTGCATTGGTTTGAAACCCTGTTAGAAGCCATACACAAAAAAAGCGAATGAACAATCATCCCCCCATGTCTGTTCCTGCCAGGACATTCTTTGTTTCTGCCGTGACACAGTGCACATCCAGCAGCACCTACTGCAGCAGGGGATTCTCAGGGATGTGTGCGAGGCTCCAGATGATTCCCAGGGCACTGCTGTCTGGCACACAGCTGGCTGGTTTTCTGCAAGATCCATGCAGCTGGGACAGCACACACCATACCACAAAGCCCCTCTTACTCCAAGACAGACACCTGCAGTGACCATTTGAAGACAGCACCATGTTGCTGAGTCAGAAGGAATCTGCTACAGAACTGGACTCGCTTTTATTCAGTCTCTGCACAGAGAACAGGCCTGCAGAGGCTCGTAGGGGTTACACCCATGGAGGCTACAAAAACCAAGTGACTTGATCGCATCTACAGCATACATGATCTGTACAACGTTCAGCAGAAGATGACCTGAACCAGAACCCTATCCCAAGATCTAAGCCAGGCAACAGCTCATGGAGATTCTTCCACAGAAGCAAATGCTTGAAAGAGTTTCAGGCAACATTTCCCAACATCTCCACTTCTCTTGCACAGCCCATCCATATAATTTTGAGTGTTACTTCAATTCTTGTATTCCTTCTTGGAATCACAGTATTAAGCTGAGGGAAGCAAAAGGCCATCCTAGGCCAGCTTCATCCTACAAATCCTAAGTGTGAATGAATGCAAGATGACCAAAGGCACTGAGTACAGCTCACCAGCCAACTGTACCCTGTTCATGACATTTCCTTCTTACATTTGAGAGCAGCAGAAAGTGTGTTTTCCTGAGCTTCTGAAACACTTGGTAATAACAAAGGGGATTACAACACAAGCTGGTTAATAAATTCCTGAATCAAAAACTTCCATTCCAAAATGCTGACCACAGGAGATGTTTTTTCCACTGTCACCATCCAGTTCAGGCATTCCAGAACCAGATCTGTTTTCCACATGTGAAGTGCCTAAGGGCCCCACTGCTGGCTATTTAATTGCGCTGTCTTCTTTCTCTTTCATTAAGGAGTTTGCAATGTACGGTTTGTTTCTACCAGATCAAGCACTGGAATTCTTTCCCAGGCCAAGTTTCTTTTCCAGGGTACTACTATTTTCCACAAAAATTCAGGCATAAAGTAGTACGTGTGTGTGTAGCAACTTTACTTGTGAGAATGTTTGTAATAGGATACACACCAAGGGTGAGACACCAACAGCTTCCACAGTGCTTCCCTATTCCCTAGACTGAGAGGAACCCAATGCTTGTTAGCTCATTTTGCACCCCTTTCCCTCTGTGTATGCCAAGGGACACAAGTGTTGCTGCTGGCTCTTCATTCCCACCGGACAAAAATAGGCACAGAAGGTCTAACAGACAAGCAACTATAGTCCATCCAGTTCCAGGTTTCTTCTCCTGGTGACCCTTGCAGCACCGCCAGCCTGAAATGCACTCTCAGCTCCACAGGAGATATCCCAAGTCACGGCAGCCCACAGACTTTGCCAGCAATGATGGAAGGCTTCCAATTCCAGCCTCTGCTGCTCCCTTGCCTCACCTTCCCAGACACATGTTAACATACCTGGTGACACTTTCCCAGATTAGCAGCACTTGATGTTGGTGAGTCGAAAGATGACACATGATATTCATCATCTTGCTGCCCTCTCTCAGGAGGTGACAGTCAGTTAATTACTGAGTGAAGAGCTGCTTTCAGCAGAGAACCCTTAAGCCTCCAAAACAGGAGGAATCTTCTGGGTGACTCTACTCAGCCACAGCCCACATACACGATTTATACATCAGACCTATGCCAAAGCAAGGAAAACCAAGCAGAAAAAACCCAACCTTAGAGTTGGAACTGTGATTGATACAGCAGAACACAACTTCAGTAAGAACCTTCACTTTTGAAGAAAGTCAATTTTATTTACTTTAAAGATCCTGTGTTTATAAGGTCAACATTTCATCTCATTGTAATCCAACAAGACAGAACTCAGTGGTCAGAGCCCTGGGCAAACAGTGCTAACACACTCCCCATGCTGCCTGAGGCGTGTTACAATAAGGAAATTAAAGTTGTGCTTTAACAAGATCCCAGAGTCTCTCACACAAATGCTGAAATTGAATTTAGGGTGTTAAACCTCTGTTCCACTTGCCAAGCAATCACCTGCCCTTGGAGGCCGTGAGTAAGGGACACAGGTGGTTTATTTCTTAGTTACACGTTTCACCATCACAAGGAACAAACCAGAAAGAACAGTCACACAACAGTGTTAAGTACATGTGGAAATCAAAATATTAGACAGGGACATTTGTCAAGTTTGCCCCAGAAAGCCCTCAGGTAGAAATTAAATATGTCCAAGTCAACAGCTTTCTCCTTTTCTTAGCTGTCTTGCAACACCTCTTTTCAAGACATTACCAAAAACAGTTCTGTGGGGAACACAAACCAGCTTTTAAAAGATGTATATGGATATTTGAAGATTTATTCTACCTGATTTATTTGCTAAGTGCAATTCACAGTTAACACACAATTAACTATACCTTTCTTGAAATCAAGCCAGTATTTACTCTTGTTTAAATGCCAGTTACAAGTCTACAGGGAAAAAGGCTATTGAAAAGTGCACGATTTTTTCCCGGTGCCATAGCTATCATTCAACATGTCTCAAACAGCCTGGTTTTTCAGCCATGACTGAATTTCAGGGGATTTTTCCTCCCCTTAAGAGAAACAACTACCTTTTTTTTTTTTCTCCATTTTAGTATGTCAAGAATTAGAGCTTGGATTCCAAGTAACAAAAACAAAGCACATGATATAATACAGTGAGGACATTTGTCACAATCTAAAGCTATATTATAACCATCTAAAAAAACCAGCAACAGTCAAATGCCCTTCCAAGGTCTCAGGTGATAAAAGCAATAAAATAACCTCTGGACACAAGGGTATGAATACTTGGCAGGAGAATGAGTACCTGATGGTCCCCATCTTAAATGGAGTGTAAACTATTCCTATTCGTTTTGCATGTGAATTCAGGTTCACCTATAAGTCAAAGCAACCTCTGGAATGAAGATGCCAGGGAAACCTTTCCAATCAGCACCTGTAGAGCAAACCCTTCTCCACTTAAATGGTTTTCACATGGCACTGAACTACTGAATATGATCAAGGTGACAGAAAACAAATTTGTCCCGAGAGAGCAAAACAAAACCACAAACTAAGAACACAATCCTAAAACAAGCAGAATGAATTCAAGTCTAGGGACTGGAGCAGCCATGGGACTAGAGGGATTTTCACCAAAGGCTTTGCTGAACACAACAGGATCACCCTGTCCACCCTTCAGCATGTGCAGCCCTGGAGCATTTGCGAGCACTTCACAGCCCTAGCAGTGCATCCCCAAGAATGCGAGATCACAGTGAAAGAAAACACAAATACTACCTTTAGGTTGACCCCAGCTGATTTATTTTAAGGCATGTTACCTGAGCTTTTGAACTTCCATAAGAACAGTCTTTACAAGTCATACTAAGGCACCTTTATCACACAAGAACTCACAACAAAACCCAAGTGGATCCAGAATTGACTTATGCTCCTTTTACTATTCAGCTACCACATGGGCTTCACTTTGTCAAACGTACCAAAATACATACTAAAGTGCTGATCAACCAAATGTTACAACTGTTGCTTAAGTTTGCAGGATGATGCAGTTTCCCACTCACAATGCCCACATAACACATTATTTTTACTTCCATTCAAGATAAACATAGTTAAAGCTTAACTGAAAAGCAATAATGAATGCCCATCTTCCCCATGTAATAGGCAATGTGAAATGTTTCTGTTTGACTCCACTTGTACTAAAACTGTGCATTAAAAGCACAGAAGCTTACTGTCTTTACTTGGCTGGACAACTGAACAGCAGAAACAGTGTGAGTCAGAAGCAGACTCAGGGAAGCAGCAAACTTTGGCCTTAGTAAGGAATCTGCCTTCAGCAAAAGTACTTGGGGTTCTGCCCAGGTGATGCCCACTGCACTGGCCCAGTAGAACCCCACCCTACACAGTCTGTCCCAGGGCTCCCGAGGCACCAGGAGCTGGATGCACAAGTGGTTTTAACTGAAGGTAATGAACACACCAACACATCCCTTCAACCCACGTGCTGCTAGAGGCAGGCGAGCCCTTTGCCATGCTTTGGTCACTGAACTGCTGTGCACACTTCAGCAGACACATACACCTACAGGTATGTATGCATACGGCCACGAGGTAATCATGTCACACATGGAACTTGCCTTGCTGAGAAATGAAAGGAACTGAACCAAAGGGATCTTCAGGAGGACTTGTCTGTGGAGCAGCATGTGGCTCCACATTCTTATCTGAAGATGCTCTCCTGTCCATCAGCCTGTCTGTAAAAAACAAAATGAAACAGAACAAAAAATAAAGTAAAATAAAATAAAAATGGCAGGACTTACACCTATGCAAAGCTATGCACTGTACAGGGTGAGGAAGGAATATCTTCTCTGGCAGAGGGTTTGACAAAGGCTCGTAAGAAGCACAGCTCTTGCCTGCACAAGAGCTGGTCTGGGAAGCTCCTTCCTACTGCAAGGAGACAGGCAGAGTGCCTGGGAGGCTCTGCACCCACACCTGTCCCTGCTGAACACCAGGGTGATCCCAAACCTTTGTGCAATGCTGTGAAAGCTGGGCTGTGATTTTCTTCCCTGTGAGAAAGTAGATTCAGTTTCTTGGCTCCCAATTCTGCACAGATGATTAAGTGGTTACAGGAGGTGTTTAAGAAATCTACTTCTCCACAATGCTGTCAGAAATGCAGCATCAGATGTCACTTCTGGCCCATCCCCAACTCATGATCACAGCAACACCAGCAGAGAAACAACAACAGCCAGGAGCTCCAATCTCTGTCACTCTGTGTCACAGCTCTCCACAACGGTGCTCGGTTCAGAAATCCATCCAATTAATTGCACATTACGTTTTACTGTGACCAGCATCATTCTACTAGGAAAATACCGAATATAAGCAATATATTCTGTCCTAGGAACTGGATCCCCTTTCACCAGAGAAGTGACCCACCATCCCAGCAGTAGCCATCACTGCACACACTGACATTAAGCCCCTCAATACATGAAATCTGATGGCAATGCAAGCCTGACAAATTGTGGTAACATCTTCATCCTCTAACAAAGGTTTTGTATATTTACTTAGGTGTTACTGTCATAAACATGTAAACTTTAAAAGCATTTGCCACATTTAGAAACATCTTTATGTATAAAGCATCAACAATACCAACGAGGCTTCTGAGAAGAGAAAGAAAGAATTCATGTTTTGAACACTAGCCAGCACCACAAATTTACACACCACTCTAAATGAGTTATAAAGTACAGGACAGCAGTTGGCTTTAGTAACAGAAAAATAGAAGCACTGATCAAATCTGCATCTGCAATTCTCTTTTCTCTAGATGGCAAAGAAGTTACTTAGTACTCAACAGCCTTTTTCCCCTCATACGAGATAACCTACAACTAAAGAGAACTCAGTCTTCAAGATTAATACATACCTAAGGAAATTCCTGTAAGTCATATGCAGTTAAAGACAATTTTTATAGGTACAAGACTTAATTTTACAATAAATCTCCTGATCTCTCATTATTCCAGCCAAGTCTGAGAAATTACCAGTAGACAACATGAAGCATAATTATTTCTGCTTTGACTGCAGCAAAGGCATTAACACTGCAAAGTATGGTCATATGATCTTTGGCAAAACACCCCCTGTTTCAAAAAGCCAAGTTAAAAGGTCTCTGAAGGCTGTGATGTGTATCTACATGCACACACAGACACAAACCACCAGTGCTCCCACTCCTCTGAGGGACACCAAGCCCCAGGAGCTCAGAGCAGCTGCAAGGCAACCCCCATCCATACAGACAAGGCTGCCATCTGCTGCTGGCAAGGGAGTAATTTGGGGTTATTCCTGCATTTTCTCTAGGTGCGTGACTACAATCCCAAATGCTGGTTACTACTGAGCAGGACTGTGCTGCTGGGTTTATATCGAGTGCATTACCACACCCAGCTCTCCTGTGCACTGAATCACCTTGAAGAGCTGAGCCCAAAGTGTCTTGGTTGTCATCTTCTTTGGAACTCGCATTTGTTCAAACCTTGTGGTGTAACCACATCAATCTCATCCAAATCCAACTCACACAAGTACCACCAGCAGTCCAGCAGTCCCAGATTCGGAATGTGGGTGGTGTTGTGCTGACCTTTGGTACAAACTAACCTGCCCCAGATTCACAAGTGTGTTATTTCAAAAGGCTAAGGGCCAAATTTGGAAGAAGCATGCTTACAGATATTCAATTCCACTACTGAATAAAATCCTTAACTTGGATTTGGAAGGAATGCTTAGTTTCAGCTAGTACATGTGCCATTTTTCCCAGCTACCAGTGAGACATCTGACTGTAAAATGTGTGCAGGCTACATTTCCATCTCAAAAACAGGAGCCTAATTCGATCCACACAGGATACAAGGAGAGAGCTAACAACCAGAGTTTCACAAACAAACCCACCCAGTCACTTTCCTAAAGAATTAACAGGTAATGTATACATCCAATAAGAAAAATATTCAACTGTAGGCAGTATTTTTTTCAGTTACTCAAAATTCAACTTTACTGTACTTTTAATTGCAAGAAACTTGCTGATAGACAGCCAGGCATACACAATCTGTTTTTTAACACTGTCACATCTTCCAAGTCCCACTGATAAATCTGATCTCAACAAAACCAGTTACAGGAAGAGCAACTAACAAGCATGTGTTCAGCAATTAAAAACAGAAAGTAATTCCAAGTAAAAACCATGGAGATAACTGACTTCACGAGGAAAAAGTTTATTCAACTATTGCCATATCAGTACAATAAACCAGCCCTTACATGTAGCCACTCAAAAAGGACAGTACAAAACATTAACATAATGTAATAGATCAATTTTCTTTCAGGCATTTTCAAAGGACATATCAGACCCACACAATCTTCTGCTCTGGTGTGCAAGAAAAAAGCTGGAAAGGAATAAAGCAAGCAGGCAAAATTCTCTTCCCTTCACAACATACCTCTGCTGTTGAGAGCCTCTTGGCAATGCAGGTGACACAAGAAGTGTAGAAGAGCTAAGATACTACCATTTCTGCAGTAATTGAGCCAGTAACTACCAGTTTCAGACGGTGAGTTCCTATTGCACATGTTTTCGAAAAGGAAAAGGAAAGGAAGACAGGCCCAACCGTGCCCTCAAATGCCCAGAAAGAATGTTCTGTACACAGCCTGCACAGTCCTTGGACAAGCAGGCGTTGGAACTGCTGAGCAATCACAGAGCCCTCGTTTACTGGGAAGCAAAGTAAGCCTTCAAGCGTCCCTTACTTGATCTTAGCAGGTCAAACTCTCTGTCCAGCAGCTCCTCCTCTGTCAACTTGGAAAAATTGTCCTCTCCAAACGGGTTCCAACCTGACATATCAGGCGGGTTACTGATGTTCTGCTTCGGGTAATTGGCAATTGCTTCAGCATCAGGAATACGTGACCTGTAGAGTCAGTTCAAGGAATCAAATAAAGAGAAACATGACAGGATTGGTTATCAGGGTCAAAATCTGAGACACTTCATAATGCCAAGTCCTACACGCAAACAGGACACGTGCATTAAAGCCCAACAGGAATCTAAACAAATATATAACCTGGTTTCTAACATCAGTGAAACAGATCTGTAGGGTTTTTTTATTTTTAAATCAGAAAGGAAGGGAATTTTTTTATTACATACACTGTTGTTCACAAGAATTAATGCCAAAGTGGTAATTTGTTACCATTTATTAAGCAAAGGCAGGTCAGAGGGCCACTGCTCAGGGTGTACATCATGTTATGTACTCAAGTGGCACCTCGAGCACAGGAGTCGGCAGCCCCAGCACATCAAGGCCAACTACAAAGCTGCTCTTAACAGGGTGACTGAAACTCCTTTCAGATGCACATAACCCATTCAACACAGGCTACTGACCATCCCAAGCAAAGTGGTTAGCAGTCAGTTCCTGGAGTAAGTGCATGAAAAGAAATACTGGAAGACAGATACTTTAAGAAATTGTACCAGGCTCATCTGTTAACAAACATTCTTACTTTGCTCCCAAAACACCCTTTATCACTGAACACGAACTGGCCAACTCTAAGTAATCTCTTACTACCAAAGCAAGTAACTTCTGAGAAAAGGATCTGGCAGTGGTAACACAAAATTAGTAATGTAAGCCACAAGTAACTGCCAGGCTCAGCTGAGCCACAATTCTCACCTGTTTGTAGGGTAGGGAGGATCTGCTGCTCTTCCACCATGCACTGGGAGTGACCTGGGGTAGGAGATTAAGGCTGGTGCAAGGTCTTGTGGAGAAGTGATATATTCAGGAGACTGCACCTGCTGTGCCCGCTGCTGAGCCAGCACCTGCTGCTGCAGCAGAGCCTGCTGGTATTGCTGCACCTGGGGAAATCAGGGCTGTGTCACCAGAGCACACACGGGCTGGCTGAAACTCTTCTGCCGAGTATCAGTGCTGCTCTTGCAGCCAAACACACCCACCACCACCACCACCACCACCACCCTCCAGGACACTCGGATGTAGAGAAACCACATCAACAGGACACTGAGACTGCTTTTCTTTTCCAGCAAATTACCATTTAGATTTTTGTAATTATTGCAACCCAAATATATGCTACTCTAGCACTGCTAATTGCATTTTCATCATATTCTATTCTTAAATCTTAATACAAGATTTCAGGACAGTTTCTCCTGATCTTTAAAAAACAGGCTATGGCAGTTAGCTCTATTACTTTTCAAGTAAGAATTGGACATCACTGTCTTCAGTCACTTTGTTAAGTAACATGTATTTACTGCTGTGGCTAGTACTGGAAACATTATCCAAGTATGTTTCAAATGAGCACAGACCTCCTTATGAAACTTGGGATAGACCCCATCCTATTATTAATACAAGTGCAACTCCAGTTAAACTAGTTTGGATTAACTTCCCACCAACTAAATATTATTTTAGATGCCAAACTGCATGCTAATTACCATGTCCACAGCTCAGTACAAATAAACAGGCACTTCTCTTACTGCATCTACACAAGAGATTTACAAGCACAGGCCATATTTTAAGGCTACCATCTCTGTGACATACCATGGCAGGATACTGTAACTGGGCAGGCTGCTGCTGGTACACAGACTGCAACAACAGCTGCTGCTGGACCATCTGCTGGTGCACTGCTTGGTGATACTGGAAAGACAAAAAATTGCTTTAAAAAGCAATGATGCCCCCTTAGAAATAAGCAGGTATTGTAAGTAATACTTCTGACTATCACATCTATGACTCCATAGCATTTTTCAATTAAGACATCACAATCAAGAACCAGCTTGCAATTCAGTCACTGCACTTCAATCACTCTGAAAGCTTTTTCCTTACCCCACTCCCCAGCCAATTCATAACAAAACAAAAAAATCAGACTACACGTTCAGCTCTGGTGCACATACAACCATCTTCCTGCAAGCACAACATCATCACCCATAATCACTCCTAGTATTTATCCCGAGCTCCTTTACACATGGGTAAAGCCTTGAAGTCACACAGTGGTGATGCAAAGCAAGATGGAATTCAGGGTCAAACTGCAAGAACACAACACTAGGCAAGCAACTATCTAGGACAAACATTACAGGGCCAATGAAGGGACAAAGCAATAGTAAAAAGGGAGAGGAGATCTTTTAGCTAGAAAAGCACAGGCAGAAGTGTTGAACTGGCACATGATTCCAAGGGTTATTAACACACACAACGAGTCTCAGACACTTGTCTAAGAGATCTGACTGTACCTGCTGGATATAAGCATCCTGCATGGCAGGCTGGTGCTGAAAGTGGTGCAGCTGCTGTAGTCTCCAATCTCCCTGCTGCAGCTGCTGGAGGACCCTGTGCTGCTGTGGGGTGGTCCCTTGGGACTGTGAGATGTCTTGCCCGTTCCCTGGTCGTGTGGTTCCTGTGACAGACGAACACTACTGACAACCAGACCCCTCAGCTTCAGTCAGAGCTCTCCCTGACAGTTTTTCACCTCAAGCTGACACTGTCTGTCAATTTCTCTCCCCAGTCTGATGACCAGGACACCTGATAGATATCAAAGTTGACTTCTTTAAAAGTAATTCTATGCCTGCAAACAAACCATTTTTATGTGCAAGATGCTGGAAGCTTCCCCTGGTCTCATGACAGCAAGCTGGGTTCCAGACTTATGCTTTACTAACACTTAGGCTACACACTGCAGGATCTCAAACCATACAGCCTTCAACATCCAACACAAACGTATTTTGTATTTTTTCTCCCTAAGGAAAATATCAGCTCATCCCTCAAACTCCCTTAAACAGAACACCTGGTTAATTTTGCCACTCAATTGCTTTTGCACCTTTTAAGAGACAGGTACTACCATAAATTTCTCTCTTGCACACTGCGTTTTATATTCTGAAGTGCCCACAAAAGATCTGTTCCTTGTCATACCAGAAAAAACTTTTCAAATTGGATGTTATGTGGATCCCACCTAGTAAAAAGTACTTATACCTGGGACACAAACATTCTCAGTGGCCTTTTAAGACTTTTCCAATACCATCCCTGAAACTACTTTTTCTTTTCTGCAGCAGACACATAACAGCATGAAGCGCAATCAGAAAGTGTTCTAGGTACAAAAGTCAACTATTTAAGTGAATATTTATCAGAGCCATAACGCTTTCTGGATGAGAAAAAAACCAAGGATTTTTCAAAAACCCATTTCACTCAACTGAGTCTCACCTAATTCCTCCTGCAGCCACAGTGCCATGTGGAATGAATCTGTCAGTCATGAGAGAAGTGACATGGTTCCAGCCTACAAATACCACTAACACATTGGTGCTATCTCATGACTTCTTGAGGCACAGGAGAATATTTTCCCTACTACAACAAACTCAGTTTAATACAGAAAGGCTCTATACTTTTTGTCAACTATTCACAAGCCAAAACAAGCACGAACTTCTGTCTGCGGTGGGCAAGTTCATTCCAAAACCAATGTTAAGCACAAGGAAAAAACACTTTCACTTCTCAATCTGCATTTAGTTTTTGTGGCACCGCAAATTCACAGCTCAGACATATAGAGTCTTACAGAAAGGACAAAAGTTTGGGTTTTGGTATATAACGAAAGTAAGACTGATAAAACTGAGTTTTAAATGTTACCTCTAGTAGAGCAAGAAAAAAAATAGAGGCACAGTTGCTTCTTTATTTTGGTCCATCCTTAGACTTTAAGTTACCTTTTTGCCCACGATTAACGAATTCCCCAGGAACTTGTACTTTGACAGGAGTTGCTGAGCTCTGGATCGCCAGCACAGTGGAAGGGGCAGTGCTTGAATTGGCCTTTGGTCTTTGTCGTGGTGCAATTGAGGTTTCTGTTGGTCCAACAGCATCTGTTATTCTGAAAGGGCAATTTTTCCCAGATAAGGCACTTGATGAAAATACAGCTATTTGTACTTCAAATTTGACACAGTACATCTCTTAATAGCTGAGTTATGTTCTAATCATGTGCTACTCTACTTCTGCACTGCACATAAGTATCTTAAAATTCGTTTCCTAAAATTCCAGTCCTGTGCTTGAGTCCACAACCCTACAGCTAGAAACAGGACTACAGCTCATATGTACAAGAAATAAGAGAAAGGGAAACATTACATGTTAGGTCAAATTATTTCTACTTCTAATTTCTCATGGTTTTGTTTCTCTTTTTTTTGCAAATGGAGTTGATAATTATAGCTGAATGCAGAAGTATCCAAGTCCCACATACTGGCAGATTCAAACCCAAATAACTTCCATTAACAAAGAATGAAAGAGTAAAGGATTTATCCAATATCAGTCTTAAGTGCATACACACTAGATCATAGCAGAAATCAGAAGCATGGAGAGGAATTTCCAAGGTTTTGGGTTTGTTGTTACTAACAATGACAAGAAAGTGAGTATTTTTTCACAAAAATTTCAATTTGTCAAAAAAAAACCCAAAAAACCATTTACCTTGAAAATATCAGTTTCTCTCCCTGGATTCTCAATAAAATGAAAAAGGCAAAGGAGTGGAATCCAAACAGACTTGAAGCTCTTAGAAACACACTTTATCTAACGACTTCTGCTGAGGTAATATTTCATTTATTACCAAGCACATGAAAACAGATTTTAAACAAATACGTAGCTTAACAACATTAGGAGAAAGAAAATGTAAAGCCACATCCTCTGCTCACCTTGCTTTTATTTGGCTTTTTCTAGCAGCTGCCTCACTAGCTGTCATGGGTTCAGGAAGAGTTGAAGGGACAGGAGAATTCTTGGGAAAAAGAAATTTGAATAAATTAAAAAAACAAGACCCTGAAAGAAAAAAAATCATTACACATTGAAGAGGAATACTTGGATTCAAGACCTCCACATTACAAGGCTTCATGTAGAACTCCCAGCTGTAGATGAAAAAGGGTTTAACTTAATAGCATCTCTAGATCCTCTCAATGTGTTGCAGAAGTAAAGTGGAACCTGACTGATCTGACTCTTTTGTCACCTGCTTTGCTTCCTTTACGCTGCCAGCTATCAACAAGAAGGTACAACACGAGTCCTTCAGCCTCAAGCTCTAAAACGAAGCCCAGACTTTGGAGGAAACTGTTTTTAGCACACTCCGCTCTCCCACCAGAACACAAATTCCAGCAAACCATGCAGCACCAAAGCTTCAATGGGCTTTTTTACCTTACCCCCACTCCAATCACATTCATGAATGAATCCCACTTCACCTAGACTCTGTTTTACAAGGAGTATGACAGTTTGGGGCAAAGGAAGAAACTCATCACCTCTAATGGCAAATGCACATAACTAATGCCAATCTAAATCTGGTCACAAAAAATAGAGACAGTTAATTACCAAATATTTCAAGACTTCCTGGTTTATTTCAGTCTGTTCCCAAAAGGCAACACTCAAATTTACTGAGAACCTCCTTCCACAATGACAAAGGAAAAAAAGGAATTCAAAAGCATCTCAGAAAAGTCACTCTTCTTCCCCTGAAGACAGAGATTACTACAACCGATACCTGCTGCAAACTCTATTGCGAGATGGATTTTTCCCAATACTTGTCTTGAGAACCACTTTATAACACTCAACATTCGCTAAATGTCCGCCAGTTCCATTGCACTGCAGATGCCATTATATCAGTGAAGCAAGTGATCTTGGAGATCATGTTCAGACCCCCATGGAAAGCAAGGGTAAGAAGGCAGGCTGACTCAAGTACTGATCTGTTTGCTTTCCAACTCATTGGAGTCCTTCCAACGGACTGACACAACTGCTAAGGATGCCTAACCAAAGAGTTTATCTAGAACAAACATACATGCTCTTGACACTTCATTTACAACATTAAGCCTTCTACGGTCAACAAGGTTAATATCTCTAAACGTCATGCTGATTGCATTAAGAGACTGCTAATGGCTAAAGTCCTAAGCCAGGTATTGGTACGGTATCAATACAGTCCACAAAGCTATACCCTCAAAATTAAGAACCTATTTTGTTCATAGAGAGCTCATACTGCCTGTACACAACATCAGCCTGACATGTTCTCTGTTCTGTTTTACGTTTAGGAACCAGGCATAGGACAGAATTGATGTGATCTCTCAGCTCATCTGACAGACATCTCAACACTACCTACATAACACACTGAAAACACAGAAGGAAGGCAAGAGTACTTACATTAATATTAGACACTGGACATTCCTTTTTGGCAATTTTGAAGGCAAAGTAGGATACTTGAAAGATATCAGGTCTCTGCTCTTGATCTGGTTCAAGCATATATCCTGCAAAAATTGATAACACTGCTAGATCACAAAAAGCCTGTTGAGACAGTATGCTACCAGCAAGGAAAAAAATCCAGCAGTTCCACCAAATCAGCTTACCACCATAAGTGTCATTTGCACTGTTATCTTGGGTTTGGGGGACTTTTTTTAATACTTTTTGTCAAGTCAAATAGTTTATAGGGTCAAAAAAAATTATAGAACATGTATGCTTCCTGCTATGCTGATACTCAGCTGTGCAAAAGGGAGCTAAAACTCAAGTAGGAATTAGTTACTGCAGAGAAAAACAACACAATCAACTCACCACACTAACATTTTCCAGGATTAATACAAAATTCAGTGTAGCTAAAACGAGACTGACAAATCTTATATATCATACCAAGGCTTTTGTCTGTAGGTTTCATTGACTGTGAACAATTTTATAGATAAAAAAATACAGTTTCATGAATAAAAGGACCTTTCCCTGACAAGACACAAAATTCCTGATCCTCCCTCTCAAACACTGGCTTCCCAAATCAAAAGGTTTGGTGTTTTTTGAAGAAATCAAAGTTACTTGGTACTGTCTCCAATATAACACAGTATGGATCATCAGGCAATCTTGCCTAGATAACCAGAGAACCCAAATAAACAATAAAAAGCATTTTCTAAAAAAACCTAAGCCTCTAAAAACATGTTCTGCTATGAAGTAAATGAACAAACTATGAAAACATATCTTCTCACTTTTGATGAGCAGAATGAACTACACTTGCACAAATGTTCAGTAGAGCAGCCAGTCTTATACCTCATTTTACAAAATATCCTCCACAGGTTGAAAAAATAATTTTAGACAGATCCTAGAATTTTACACAAAGCCATTATTTCATGTCCTGTACAGTTCACTCCAAGTTTAATTTTTAACAGAGTTTACAAAATAACAGATTGGCTGCAGCACCATGACATAGAAGCAGAACACTCACTGAAGTGACTCCTGTCACTTGATTCTGAAATGTTAAATTTATGGGGTGGGGCATGTTCAGCTTGTTCCTCTCCAGCCCCTGCCTCATAAAAGAGTAGAGATGAAGCCACAGTCCCTGAAATACCTTTTATGACCAAGTGCAGCTTTTTATGGCTTCCACTCAAAATGGAAAGAAGGGAAGTTTACACACAAACATTCTGCCTCACCCACATATATTCCATGTCAGTATTGCTCATCTTGGCACAGCCATTCATTGAATTAAAAAATCTGCATTCAGACCTAGGAGAAAGGATTAAAACCCATACTTTTCTAAAAAAAAAGTAACACTGTGACAGAGAAAAGTACTTAAGTCATTTGAAAATTCATTTCATATTGTCAGTACTGGCAGAAGACAAGTGCTTATCACCATAACTGCTGTTTCTCAATTGTGAATGTGCATTCAAAAAAGTGGTTTGGATTTGGGATGGTCTATTATATAAAAGCATAAACTACATGGTCAGCACATCCATAACTTAAGAGCTCCTACTCAAACCTTTTCAAATTTTTGTATGTTGTCCATCTCACCCTTCCAAGTGAGCCTACTCTAAGTTGAAAACAAAGGCAATACTGTTGATTACCGTAAATATTAGATCCCACATCTCTGTACCTAGGAAACGAATGAATCACAAGCCTCAGAGTTGCTTCTTGTCCAAAATTTTCCTTCACACACTTCGTGCTTCCAAACTTTTGCCAGACTGTCATGTCTGACACTTGGGGTTGCACAAAAATTTCCAGACTTTTGTTCTGGTATAAATCATGAAACTGCTATTAAAACTGTCCCCAGTGCAATTAATCTCAGCACACTGATGTTGCTATGCTAAAGCTGCACTTCAAATTTATCTAAGCACAACTGTCCAACTTTGACAGAAAACACTGTTCTGTGACATTCCACAGAAAATACATACTTAAGGGCAGAAAGTATAGAGCTAAATAATAAATATAAGCACTCTTTGCATTCTCCCTATCCCTTTGGGATTTAGAGACACGTAAGGAAAAAGCCCCCATCCTTAAGTCCCAGACAAACCAAAAGGTTCCCTGAGCTTCAACAACACTCCTGGGGAGTTGAGAGGCACAGCTGAACGTGGCAGGCCTCCACACCAAGGGTGCTTAGCAGCACTTGCTGCGCTTTGCTGGCTTTAGCAGATGGAAGAGCTGCTGCCAATGCCTGTGTACTTACTTATCAAGCAGTGAACGCTGTGGGAGTATTGTGAGCCATCCGGGATAGTAAAGCTCCCATCACAAATGGCAACCTGACTTTCTCCAAAGGGAAGGGAAAAGAAGCAGAGCTTATACAGCAAGCAGCCCAGCGCCTGCAAAGGAAACACGAGCCTTGTGAGGTGAGGAGAGCAAGCCCTTGCCACAACAGGGCAGCACTAACAAGATGCTGCACTCGGCTACAGTCGGTGCTCACATGCCGTGCAGGAGCTGCACTCTGGAACACAGCTGATGTGACACCCTGATGGCAAAGGCAGCTCTAACAACATTTGCCCTTCCACTGATTCCTCCAGCAGACCAAGTACAAAACCAGAGCACACCAAGAGCTGCATTCTCAGTGTTGTATCACCCACAGATATCACTACGCTTTGAACTAAATTTCACAATTTTTTTTTTTCTGCACATCAACTAACAAAAATACCTTTCTTGATCATGCTGGCAACAGGTTCCCATAAAAAAATCACGTGGGGGCTATCAGGCAGAAACTAGAGCCAACATAAGAAGAGATGTTCTAAATCACATCCCCCTTCCTTTAAATTAAAAAAAAACCTTAAACCTGGGATTCATTTTATATACAAAAATGTAACTACCCAAGATAACCCTACTGTTCTGTGTTCTATAGCTGCCCAATGTATTTCATTTTCCAATAATTAATTTTTCAGCCAGTCAATGCCGGTTTTAATCCCCCCTTCCTTAACCAGTCCCATATATCATACTATCCAATCTTTTGCTTACCCAGATATCTGCCTTGGTAGTAATTGGCTTTCCTCCATACAGATTGATCATCTCAGGAGCTCTGTATGATAGTGTAGTGTACCTAGCAATATAAAATAGAGAGGACATAGCAAAAATCTTGCCTCAGAACTGAGAGGGTGTTTTCCCAAACCGCCTTGCACACACCAACCACACAAGTTTCAGACATGTGCCTGGAATTGTCTTGCATGATCCAAGCCACTACTGCACTTGCAGCATCACAAATAATGTCTGGAGGAGCAGTATGAGCTATCATACACAAGAATAAGTGTTAAGTCTGGTAAAATTTGCTTTTAGTGTTATTCCCCCAAAGCACAGACTTCTGCCCAAGTGACTGTGCACACACAGCCAGTCACCTGACCAGAGTCAACTGCAGAGCCCTACAAGGGCTCTCCCTATCTCACACTGAAACATAAAGAATGCAGATTTCAAAACACTAACATCCCAAAACTGCTAAACTGGTACTTCAAATACTTCAGAGCTGGAAAAGGCCTGTATCACTTCTTGACTTGAAAACAACCAGCCTGTATTTACCCCTCTGCAGTAGTTAGCCCAGAAGGACAAAACCAAAATTATACAGGTTTTCAAGAGTGTGTCTAAGAAAGTTGAAATGTTTTTCTGATCAATCTTAGGAGAATGGACAGGGATCATATTCTGCAAATGAGACTCTACATAAAGCCACTGCAGTGCTTACGTACATCAGTTTTTGATATCTTAGCAAGTATTTGCTTAGCAGTATTAAAACAGCATAAATTAAAAACATCCAACTCCTAAAATGGCCAGGAGCCAGACATACATTTTTGAACAATTTACTTTCACAACAGCATGCTTTTTCCCAACAGGTTTATTTTTGAAAACCAATCAGTTTTGAAAACCAATCTGTGAATAAATCGGGGAAATCTTATCAAATAGTTCCAGTCTTTTACTATACTTACACCAAAATTAATTCAAGATCAGCCCTTAATTTCAATTCATTAGTGATACATGCACACCACACTATAATACATGAAGTTTCCTGGCAGCACAGTTATTGCTTATGACTAATCACCAAAAGTAAACTTACTTTTTAATTTCTTCTTCGACCATATTAACACCATCTTTTTGAGGGTTCAGGTATTTGTTAGTGGCACTGCCAAAATCACAGAGAACGTAGTTCCCATTATCATTTAACAATAGATTCTCCACCTTGAAAGAAAATCAAGGCATAAAAAGCAGGTTAATATCAAAGTATTAATTTCCAGGTTAAGCATTAGTTGACGTTCTCACATACGAACAGTAAAAATCAACTGCTAAACTCTGTTTTAGCAATAAATGATGTCCTACAGTTAATGTCTGCTTTTAGCTCCTCCAACAGCAAGCTCCCAACTAGAAACCGGTCCTATGAAAACCTCTCCTACATCTCCAATCCTTTTCAAGCAGATCAGTGATTTTAGCCTGGATTTTCTTACAGTGAAGGTCATACCTTCAGATCCCGGTGAACTATAGGTGTTTTGCACTGATGCAACCTGGCAACAGCTTCACAGGCGTCACAGAATATTCTCATTACTTCTGACTCAGTGAAGCCTGTCTGCAGACGCTGGTTCATCTGGTTCACAACTTGCCCAGCTAAAAAAAATAGGAGAAATTTCTTTCAAGTAATTTCTATCAGGTACAGAAGTAAAGACCTAGCTATATGCATTAAGTCCACAAATACTGTGCAAGACAGTTTTCCACAGTTACTGTACCTGAACAAAACAAACCTGGTTTTCCAACTGCACACTCTTGTATTGCCCTAAACAGAAAAATTACTGGCTCAAATGAAAAAAATCCTGTCCCTGTGGCTGAAACATGTTTGAAACCAACTGCTGCAAAGAGAAAAAATGCATCCATCACACCAATATGTCTCCTCAAAACTGTCTCTTGCATTAGATCCATAACCCAAACTCTGTCAACCGAGTTCATGAATTCATTCTCTAGGCACCCTCTCTGTCTTTCTGGGAGACAAAGGAGGAAGAAAGGGGAGGCAAGGAAGGAGGCAAACAAAGCCTTGAACCCATCCTCCAAGAAAGAAGACCTCCCTTTCCCTCCTGATAGGTTTCTTTTAAGATTGGGTATCAATACTTCCATGTTTCTTGCAGTAATTTTACCAGACACCACCAAGCTCTTCCCACCACAATGCTCACTGTACACAGAGATGAAGCAGGATTCTTGGAGAGACACAGCAGGGCCTCCTTGGTGGCATTCTGTCAAACGAGGATGCTTAGTACACAGAAAGCCTACCACTGTTAAGTGATCTGACAGCTGACATCCACAGGACTATTTATCAGCACCATTAGGGAAAGAGTACTACCAACAGGGAGTCAGAGATCAGCTCCCACAAAGGTACAGAAATTCACCCACAGAAGCAGGGTAAAGGGCCAAAAACGTGGCCATTAGTTTTCAAGTTCTCCATATTCCATTCCCCAAAATGTACATTATGGATTTCTTCAGCTGCTTATGGTACAGATTGCACAAGCTGTAATGCTCACTACTTCCACTGCAAATATAACCTGCATACACCTCAGCTCAAGGTATTTGTTGAGCAGTACAGATCATGGGACAGCTTCTTTCTAGGTTCAAAGTATTTACTTTGTACTTGCAGCACTTGTTCCAGTATCACCAAATACTTGGGTTAACCACCATCTCATACTAGGAGGCTAGCACCCAGACTCCCTAGATTTTAGACAAACTTCACAAGTTAAACTCATTGGCAAGTTTATTCCATACATATGTGACCTGGGGGAAAAAAAAAAAAACCAAAAAACAAAAATAGACAGTCCCTGACTTAGGTATTGTTTCAAACAAAGTTACATTGTCAAGCAGGAATACAGGGTTAAAAAAAAAGATGGCACTATCAACCTTAACTTTACTACACCCATTTGTAGCAAACCACCAGTCAGATAAAGCTTCTTCCATGTTGTCATCTAAAACAAAAACAGCAAAGGGAGAAGAGTGGTGACAATTTGCTAATCTTTCCTATCGAGATATGTTCCAGGCACATGCTGCTTAGCACCACCAGCAGAAACAGCACAACTGCACTTCATAGGTAGAGAATTAATTTCCCTATTTCTAACCATATTTAATTACAAAGCTTTGTGTAACTTTTACATTTTGCCCAGTGCCTAGGTAGCAATGCCAACAGAAAAGTGAAATGAACTAGCTGGATTCCAGCTGTGACACGTAAGTGTTAACCTCTTATCTTAAAGGGAACAGTTTTAAGTAAAGTCATGGGTGATAGTACAAACATTTTCCTCTGGAAACCGAGGTGATGACTCTTACCTCGACAGTACTCCATGAGGATGAGCACCTCCCACACATTAGCACTTAGTGAGTTGACAGCACAGTCCAAATAAGTCACAATGTTCTTGTGCCCAGATAACTCTTTCTGAAAAAGAAAATGCACACTACACTTCAGTATTGAGAGAATGAAGAGCGATTTTCAGTTGCCACTGCACCACTGGAATAAATTCATTTTGCTTGGGAACCAGATGCACTGGTGACCAAAGGGAATATACACATTTGATCTGAGGTATCAAATACGTATTTGAATAATTCCTTCAGAAATTAAT
Source organism: Cyanoderma ruficeps (assembly GCA_008694505.1). Lineage (NCBI taxonomy): Eukaryota > Metazoa > Chordata > Aves > Passeriformes > Timaliidae > Cyanoderma > Cyanoderma ruficeps. Next base: position 53,200 of record VZDJ01000250.1, on the reverse strand, counting down.
CTTGCACCAACCCTAAAGCCAGCATCACTTTCTGTTAGTACTGGTGGAAAATCAGGACCACAAGATAAAAGCAAGGTGTTCAGAAACACTGGAGAGGCATTTGACGTGTGCACACTGCGAACTGACACATTCTCCAGCTCCAGAAGAAGGCATTCTTACCATGATGGTGATTTCTCTCTTGCAGACGTTGAGGTCTGGCGTGTTATTCACACACATCCGCTTCAGCGCGCAGCGGGTCCCGCTGGGGGTGCGCACCAGGAACACCGTTGAGAACCCACCTGGAGAACACCAGTGCAAAAAGGAGAAGCGACCTGAGTTTCCTGATATTCCTCTGGTCAACATCCCTACTTTCTAAGGATGAGCGAAAAAAACTACGCTGGTCATTGAGTGACTAATAACAAACACTTCACAAGTTAAATATTTGTTACCTCAACCCACTTCTTTTAAACCAAGTATTCATGGCAAAACCATTGAAGTCTTACTATTTTCTTACAACATCATATGAAAGCATTAGAAAAGGATTTTCACATTCAAATGAATTCATAAAGCACAGAACAACTACATATTGATATCAACCCTGAAGTACTTAAGAGTAGTTCAAAATCCTGAATTAAGCGAAGGTATACTAATTCCCAAAACCCACATTCTAATATATAAAAAATTAAGTATTTAGAAAAAGTATTGAGAGGCACTGAAGAAGTCACGTGGCTTTTCAGGTTAGCCTCAACAGCCTCCCTGGAGCCCCAGACAGTGCAAGCAACCAGCCCAGGAGAAGTGTTTTTATTTAAATCACACTGAATGTGCATAGTAGAATTAAGCATTTTCTAACAACCAATCCCACCAGGGACATTCCTAGTCCAATGAACTGGGAACAACACAGTCAAGCCCACTTCCCAGAAGGAGGGCTTTTTCTCTCTTCACCGGTACAGAAGAATCACGGAGGCAGGAAATACACACATAAGTGAGACAAGATATACAGAAAGTACTTCCCTGTACTCAAGAAAGCAAAGTAAAGCCCAACACTGCTGTTTTAGCTGCCTCCTGTTAGTCCTGCCTGCTGCTTAAGGAGGCCACAACTGGCATCACCTCAAGGCTCACATGCACAGCTTTCCCACAGTTACAGGAAATCCACCTCACAGGAGAGCTCATATAAATCCCTGCTTTCCTTAACTGCTGTCTGATCAAAAGCCAACCAGCCCCACAGGAACTCTGCACCAGGGCAGGAGCTCGGGTATACCATCAGGACACAAATATGTAAATTAAAACTATTAACTGCTCGGATAATCAGGCAAGCAATTGAAATGCACACATTTCATGGTACCCAGCAGCATCTGCAAGCCGTTTTTATAAAGCACAATGCACCTCATTTAATGCAAGTCTCATGTGCTTGAGCAAACAAGCACATAATCACACCCTCTCAAGAAACTAAGTTTTATTAAAGAATTTCTCTTCAAAATTAAGTATTTATTATTTTTAACTTACTTCTCATTTAGTCAAATGACATGCTAGCCTGTCAAAGCAGAATTACTGCCAAGTTTAATTCAACAGCCCCACCCTAGTTTACATAGGGCCTTCCTAAAAATTTCTCAGGGCACCTACTCTTAACAGCTCAAGTTCTTAACGCTGAACTCCAGCTGGGACTGAAATAATCCAAGAGGGCTCCAGCCTGGAGAATTCTGCCAGAGCAATGTGCAGACCTTAGCAGAAGAGGTTTTTCTGCTATCCTCACAATAAAACTACCTCATTTTTAAGCACCAATATTTGACCAAAAAGATAAAGCAGCAGTCAGGTAAAGCTGAAGACTTGCAATTAGAAGGTAATCATCACTTCTTCACTTTTTAACCAGGTTTATAGCCTTGAAAGCCTCTATGACTAGCAGGAGGACAAAACAGAACTCCAGATTTCAAGTTTCCCTGACACCTGTTCCGATGTACATATCCTGAGCAGACACGACTACTGGAAAGCAGAAGCCCCAAAATTCTGTGCCGACTGCTCCTCTTGCCATTAGGTGGCGATACCAGACAGCAGCTGAAAAAGCAGACTCGGTCCTGTCTGGGCAAGCAGCAGATCCCCGACCCGGCATGGTTTTCCATCAGTAAATACCACCGCTATAAAAATCCTTTCCTCCTAGAGTCAAGTGGCACAGCCTTGAGCAAGACCCGACTAGGCGAACTGTCCTGGTATCAGCTCACGGGTTTTCTCACTGCTCCCCTTCCTGTTCTCTCCCCCACACCCTGGGCTCTGTGGGGCTCAGTTGCTGTCTGGTGTTCAACACAAAAAGCAGCTTCGTCTCTTTCAGTCTTTTATTTCCACCAAAGTCGCTCGAAGTTTAAATCCTCCAAAGGACAGCCACATTGCACTTTTCCCTGGAATGCTTAGTAAGAAGCCTTTCTACAGCATCTACAGCTACATAAGCCAATAAATACTCAGCAGAATTAAACTCTTTAAAAACTTGCGTATCTTTCCTACCTTTCTTTCCTTGAACTGTCACCTTAACTAGGCACTTTGGGTATTTTATTATGAGCTAACCAGCAATGATTTGGGCTTTTTTCTGGGTTAGTTATTTTGTTTGTTTTTAATGAAATTCTACATCAGCCACATGTGTTTGGTTTTTTTCCTATGCCTATTTAAGGTCAATCTTGACTAATTTCACAGGCCTCAACATGCCATTTACACTTTATCATATTACATTCCTGAAACTCCAACCAGGAAACAGTGGAGCTGTCAGAATTTTAAGCAGCCTATTTGCTTACTCAGGTAGAACAAAATAAGGCTGAAAAATCTTCCAGCAACTTTACCATCTTTCAGACTGCAGAGAGCCATTTTATGAAGACGGTCTACAAGAATATTAACAAAGATATTCTGAATAAAGTTATACATATTATATAGAGAGAGACAATACCCTTTTTTTGAATCATACAGATTTTTTTGAAACATACAAAAGCAGCAAATACTGTTTTCTCCGAGTAGTGAATCCCGTGACTATTTATTCAAATCTCAGACAAACAGTACAGAACTTCTGGCACAGAAGGATTTTAGTTCTATAGTAACACACAGCAACCACTCATCACATCTGTAAAAGCTGAACCAGGAATGGCAGCTACTACACTATAAATGGTTCCTTACAAATCCATTAAAACTTGGCTTTTTTGGAGAGGTGACAGAGCTTTTAGCATCCATTTCCATTCAGACAAATAAATACTCGAAAATATGTTTTGATAAAGCTAATTATTATATTAAAGTATATTTAAAGATACAGTATTTACATCTTGTTTCTTCTGCACATATCAAAACCTGAAATGAATGAAGAAATACAAGTGTAAACCAAAGATCCTAGTCGTTCTTATGTGCCTACACAATCTGGACAGTTAGTTATTTAGGAACTTCCTCAACTAACCTTCCTCAAATAATCTTGGGTTCAGAAGGACAGTTTTTGAAGACACGAAGCCTTGGAGCTGTGAGCCCTGAGAGGGGTTCTAAAGCCAACATGACTGCCTCCATTACCACACAGTTCCAGGAGCTCCACACTGGCTTTACAGTCCCTGTGGAAAGCTGTTCTCAATAAAGTTCAGTGTCATGCTGTTGTTAACAAAGCCCAACAACAACCTAAAGGATAGTTTATCTCTAATTTGAAGCCCGCTGCCAAGACAGGCTCTCAGCTTCACATGACCTTGGTCAGGGAGACAGCCTTGTGTCCCTCTCCACAAAGCTAGAGAAACAGGTTCAAGTGCAATTATTTCCCTGTGACCTGTCTACCCACACATATCCTGCTAACCCTCTTTGTCCTCAGTTTTGCAGCAAGACGGACACCCATCCACGTGCTAACTTCCTTTAAAATACCAGGTCTGGCTTTTTGGCATTCCAGATACTCTCCCATACAGTGATAATTTCAGTACATTTACCTGCATTCTGAATAAACTTCTGCACTTAACACTTTCACTGTTAACTTACTCTGAGAATCACCTGATCCCTGGGCCGCTTGTAAAGTCTGCTCCCCGTTAATTCCAGAGACAGATCTTCAGGATCAGGCTGACCTGCAGCCAGAGCCAACCACTCCAGAACTGACCCACCTCCCAGAACGGCACAGCCTTCCAAGCACTGCAGCTGCAAACCCAATGCACTGAAGAGAACCACTTTATGGACTAGGAATCCACTCAAAACACAGAATAAGACCTGTCCAAGCTCAAATGCCTTGAAACAGGCTCCCAGCAATACGAATAAATAAAACCTTAATACAAGTCTGTAATGACAGAGAGCAGTAGGACCTTATCAAATGTTTTAAGCATCTTTCCCCCGGGGGGGTGGGAGCAAAAACACCCCCNAACCAACCACAATAATAACCCTAAACATCCCCCCTCTCCCCAACTCTGACCTCTATAGCTTATGTGGCACTCAGACACAAAAGAAACCACTGGCCAAAAGCAAAGGACATAAAGAAGAAACTCTAAAAAGAACTAGTCCATCTCCACAAAAAAACCACAACTTCAAGAAAAACAGCTCTTCATTTCCCATCCACTTTCATATGGAGCACTGGCAAAGGCCCTTTTCCAACTTGCATCAAACAATATATATCCGTGTGCTATTTTACCAGGAATTTGGAATCAACTTTCTGCCACAGTGCAGGTAAACCCATGCCAAGAGCTGTTTCCTGCAGCTCAGTTTTGATCCCATCTCCATGTCATGTGTCACACAGACCGGCATTCTGGCGCTCCAGAGTCCTTCCACGACCCTCACACCCTGCCATGGTGCCACAGAGCCCCCTCCTCTCCCACCCTGCTGCTCCCTTTCTCTCATGGTGCGCTGCTACAACGTCCGTAACTCTGCACATCCATTGGTATCCTATTGGGATAGTTCCACTCCTACCAATACTCAGAACTGTCCCCTCCTCCCCACAAAGGACAGCAGCCCGTCCCCCCAGAGGCACTGCCTTCTGTCAGCCAGCATTGATGCCCTACTGCAGGCACTTTTAGGAGTAGCAGACTAAAAGCATACACAAGAAATATCTGAGTTTTGAATAGAAAATATTAATTTAATTATTGAAGCTGTGCAGCTTTCTTTCTGTTTTTGACAGCAAAACCTTTAAAAACGCACAGAATTCAAACATTCGAATTTCTTATCAGATTCCAAACACTGTGTGATTGTTGCAGGAGTACCCTTTAATAGAAACTTAAAATGCCTTTTTCAAGCCTTATGAAAAAATTTTGATGAAACATTTAGGTTTTGTCACAAGTTCCATCAGAGAAGGAAGCCACAGTTCTGTCTTCCCATTCCTGAAGCACATCTACATGAAAAGATGAGGGGATGTGCCATTACTAGAGATCGGTTTTCCAGCAGCACAACAGAAATTCCTGCAGCAGCTGGTGGGTACCTCATGCCACACGCCAGCTTCCAGACTGTGGGCTGAGGAGCATCCAGTGCCCACCATCCCAGAACATTGCCACACTCTGCTCACTCCAACCCCGCTGCCTCAGTGCCCCAGTCACCGCTGGCCCTGAGCATTCCAGACCCCGGGAAGGTGCCATCCATGACCTGCCCCCTAGCCCTGTGTGTGGCTGCCAAGCCAAGCTGTAACACTGGTGTGTGTGCTCACTCCCTGGAAAGCAATGGAAAGCAGTGTTCCTGCTGAATGAAGGCAGCCTTAGCTAAGGCCAAGTTAACACGGTAGCTATACATCCACCCTTCTGTACATGGACATCTATCCTTTGTGTGTGCACACGGGCATTTTCAGGGAAGCCTACCCCACCAGCACCAGTCACCAACACGAGGCTCTGAGACACAGCTCCGCCCAAAAGGACATCGGACAGATGTTGCTCCCAAGATCAAGAGCTCCGCATTCCCCAAACCAAGAACAGAAATAGCTCCCCACTTCTAAAATACTCCATTCCTACACATACATTTCAGAGTTCAGCATTTCTCCACTTTATTTTAAGCATGCAGACAATGCATTTCAAGGGACATACCACTGCTCCCTTTCCCACTGCCCACACAAATTCTCACCATGTAACAAGCTGCCTATCAGGGCTAGTTTAGACAAGTAGCACTGTTTTTCTAAAATCAGCATCCGCTTCCACAGCAGCACTGGGAAAAAAACCAGCTGTGAATCACATCCCAGCAGGACACCACCGTGCAGCCACAGCAGGCAGGTCTGCCACACACACCTCTGCTAAATGGCGTTGTTACTCTGCCACAGGCATGTATGCTTGGATTCCAGCTCTCCCGGCATCAGCTGTAGGCCAACCTCACAAAAAAGCCCCGGCTCCGCGCAGTGGACGGTTCACGGAGCCCGGAGCAGCGCCACTGCCGGCTGCCACACAGAGACAAGCGCCACCCGGCCGCGCAGACACGAACCAAGCCGTTTGCAACCCCAGCGCCACTTCAGGCTCGGTCAGATGTCACCGGAAGATTCTCTGGTTTCCTCCTTTCCTAAGGCATCTTACACGTGTAAATTAGTGAAATGAAGCCATCTCTTCCCTGCTGGGAAGAGCCTACAGTCTCACTCACCTTCATATCCCAGCACAATTCACTTACCATTTCATCCAGGAGCATGACTAGAATTAGACTGACTGGAATTAGTGCTATAACACTCAATACGAATAATTAGGAAGAATTTTCATTATCTTAACTCATAGTCTTTATCTGTCTGCAAACACCGGTGTACATTGAAACTCTGGCACACCAAAGGAGTATGCAGAGATACAGACTTACCGTAAGCATAAGAACAACAGGGGACCAGAAAACTTTAAGAGCACAATATCTGAGATCCAACCAGCTTACACCAATAAACAGATTTATATGCCATTTTAGACAATAGTTCTGCCTTGGCAGAACTGCATGGGGACAGGCAGCTCCTGAACCTCTATCTGGTACATGCTGAATACATTTGAAGACTTCAAACTGCATAAAAAAGCATCTCTCAAGACTTTGCAGCACTTCTGTGCTTGGGATTCCAAAGTTCACATTGTAACATTTAACAATTTAAAAAGACACACTGAAATTTCATAACAGTCTAAGCAGCTTGATAATTTTAAATAAACAAGCTACGCTGCAATGGCAAGAGGATTCCAAATAGCAGAGTCAAGATTATCAAAATCATTTAATATCTCCCATACACCTCCCATGTTTCAAGGAGCCAGTCAACAGTGATAACTCAGAACAAGGTTGTTATTTATTAAACAGACTGATCTGGAAACTCGTGGGTTTGGGAAAGCCTCAGAAAGTGAAAGTCTTAGGAGACAACTACCATCCAAGCTCAAAGATGTCCTTGAGCAAAAGCCTCCTCTTAAAACACAGCTATACAATTTGATGTCAGCTTAACAAAACAGAAAGTCATAAGAAAAGCATATAAAATGTTTTATGGAGAAATCAAATATTTGAAGAAAGCACAAAGGTGGGAGGATAATACTGTAAAGTCACACCAAGAAAGATGGAACTTGAAGACTACAAAAATAAACAAAAATAAGATGCAGCATACTGCTTCCTTTTGAGCTGCCAAAACCACATAAACTTGCTTTTCTATCTTCACATTGTCTAAGAAGACTCTGGATAGCTCCTTCTGGGATCAAATGCTCCTCCTGTTGCTTCCATAAGTTCTCATGAAGTAAAAGTCAAGTGATAATCTATCTAAACTCACACTTGAAGGTCTCAACTCTGTAGATGCAGACTGTGCTACTGAGCTCTACAAAGACACAGCTCAAAGGATGCAATTATTTCATTCGCTTTTCTCCAAACGATTCATTTTCCTGCACATCACACACAAACCACAACTGATGCCATGTCTAATGCTGACACACTAAATTTCATTTACTCTTCCTATTCTAGTCTTGCGAACACACTCTGTATTCAGGTCAGGCTCTTATACATAAATGTCAGCAGAGTAGAATTTAGTGCTTTACATTCTTTAATGATCTCTTTGCTCTGCACCATTTTCATAGTTATATGCAAGTTAATTATCCAGAACAAGAAAAAACTTGTTTAGCAACAATTTCTCGAAATAAAAGCACATTCAGTTTTTCTACCTGCAGGAATTGCAAAAGAACGTAAGAAAATGTCATATTAATCACTGAGTTTCAAAGCTATTTTTTGTTTCATAAGAAGCAAAAACACTGCAACAATTACTCATTACAACTGCTACTGAAAGACAAGATGCACAGATAAAAATCACAGCCAGAGTAACAAATTTTAAAAAATGAGTCAGTTCAACAGAACTGAAATAAACCAGGAATTGGACCATGCCTATGTTTTGGTACATAATTGGTAGACTTGCCTGCTGAAGTTTCTAGGCACCGCAGGAACAAATCCACCCATTAAAATAACATGCAATTTTGGAAGGAAACTCGACATATACATGACTGGATAAAATCCCCTCAAGCCCTGTAACATCAGAATTCCTATCTTAGTTTTGCGTGTGGCAATTAAGGCACAGCATGTTACAGAAGGGATGAGGAAGAATCCACCACAGAGCCAGGATGTTCCAAACTCTACCTGTATCTCCTTGTACAGACTCATGACTCGGAGCCAATCTCTTCATCTTTGTTTCTCCATCTGTGGAGCAAGGAATCTCCCAAGAGTGAGGTGATGCTCTTCACAGCAATACCAGCTTTGACCCCTCTTGAAGAGCAAGATAAGGGACTCTTCAGAGACGCTCACCCTCACTTGAGTCTCTATAATCATTTCTTCAGTACTTTCACCACTAGCCTCAGAAGCAAAGCAGACCTAATGACCAGTAAGGCTAAGGGCAGCCTCTTCTACCTCTACAGGCAGAACACTCCAAGTCTGCCAATCTTCAGTTCTGCTACTCGAGCCTGCTTTAACGCCTGATGCTCAAGGACAAAGCAGCATGCTTTCTGCTATCAAACCAAAATAACTATTCCCTATTGCATTGAGACAGACCCCTAGGATCAAAGCTGGGGGGTTTTTATTTCTAGTTGGCAACCTTCACTTTTCTATTTTCCTCCCCCTGCCTCTGTTCAGAGACTCAGCTTCACAGATGAACCCATCCATATCCAAAACATCCCACTGGAACCAGAAGAAAGTAACCAACCAGACAAGCGTGAGCAAGGAACATGTGAATGTGGAAAGGAAGGCAAAGGTTCCTACCTTCTGAACCAGGAGACAAAGAAAACCGAAAGAGACTGAAATCCATTCCCAAGACAACCATGAACGCAGGAGAAGAAGAATTCACACTCCCTTCTTGCCAGCAGCTAGACAACGATGCGCAGAAGCACAGACTCTCTCCGCGGAGGAGAGCAGGGCCTTCACCACCACGGCACATCTCCATCCGCTGGAGGAGGAAAGGCAGGACGAGCCGTTTGTGCCACAGCACAACAACAGACCAGAGATGGCGTGACCTGCGCCGGGGGCTGATGCTGGGGCACCGCTGGGACCCGTCCCCTACCCTCACACTGCCAGCTCCAGGCATCGCCAACAGGCAAACAGCCCAAACACACCAGGAAGCAGCTGTTCATCCAGTTCAGTTTTTAAACTAAGCCTATGAACACAAATGAGGAAAACCTTCCATTTCGTAACAGATGCTTGCAAATCTAACAGTTGCTTAGGAAAAGGACAGCATCTGAAGCAATCAAGTTACAATCAGGCAATTAATTGACCCTACCTGTGTTCTGAGTTAGTCCCCAAGCTGTCACCCAACTCTCACATTGCCCTTTGGCAGGCACAGAGCATTCATAGTGTCTGTTAACACAGCTCAGCTTACAAACACCGATTCCTTCGACTGTGGCAGCCTGCTTAGCTAGGATATTACAGAGGCAAAAAATAGCTACAGCAAGGAAAATATAGCACAAGGCTAAGGAATTAGGAGAACGAAGACAAACAAAACACTGTAAACCAAAACAATGCCAGAGATAAGCGGCACAACCTGAGCACCTCCAACACCTCCCTTCTGAACCAGAGGTGACATCTACTCAGCTGCAAGTGAGACACCCAACAAATGTGCACATTTACAGAGCAAACCAACATCTACAGCTGGAAAGGCCGCTGAGCTCACACGGTTAAGATGCTTATGCAATACAACATGCTCATTCTTCCCTGCTGCAGAAGCCAAGCAGGCCAGTGACTGTGCTGCTCCCCAGACACTGAGCCCCATCCCTGGTGTTAACTCCAGTTCTCCATGCACAGAACCCTTGGAGAACCCCTTCCCCGTAGGTAATGTATGGGTTACTGACTGACAGCTCTGCTACTACACTAACAACAGGCCAGAGAAATGCATACCGTCTTCCCACAATTACTGGTTCCTAGTTATTGTATGTCTGAAAAAGAATTCTCCAACATTCTTTTATCCAACATCTTTTCTTTTCCATGCTGACATGCAAAACACTGAGATTTAAAAAAAAAAGAAAAAATAAATTTTCAGTTAAGCAAGAAAAGCACTCCAAAAAAACTTTAGGATCGTGCACGGCTTCTTTTAAAGCTATGCCATGTCCTTCTCAGACACAGCTACCAAACTCCATTCTTCCATGCTGCCTCATCCTGTGAGGGTGTCCAAGAGCTTTCTCCTGCAACACACCTGCACACATACCCCTTATGACTACTGTAACATTAGCATACTCTACCAAAATGCATCTGCAAGGAAAAAGGCAAGTAAATGGCACATGGACTGGCACATCTGTCTTTCCTCAAAATTTGGCAAAGGAAAGATGGCTAGGGTTGGTGTGTGATATTAACATGATACTGCTACAAATCAAGTTCCTTCTCCTGTAACCATCTGACTCTCGGTCACTAGCCTGAAAACTTAGCTCAGAATTACTAGATTCCCAAGCACTTCCTCTTTATTTAACTACTTCTGGCCACACAAAAATTAAAGGGATAACATCCTCCAAAAAGAACATAAATGCGTGCAGTTCACAGAGGTGTAACAGGACCTATCCACACACACACAGTGCAGGAAGGAGTGTCCGCAGGGCATGCAAGGACTAATAACTGGATAATCAAAGAGCATTAGACCACGTGTTCCCAGGAGCTGAACTTGGCCCCAGCCGTACAATAGATGCCTTTGTCAGCCTACAGATGTTCCCCAACCTGTTCATTTCTCCACCCATGTCCCAGAGGCACACAGGAGCCCTGGAGAGCACAGCAAGAGCAGCTGTTCTGCCCAAGTGTCACCAGTCATCAGCACACCAGAAGTGTGACTGACTGAACTGAGTTAGAGCTTTCATCCTGCGTGCTCTGTTACATGAAAATAGACTTTTACCTGCATATTTACCTGCATGGAAGACAGTGATCACATGCAAATCCCCAAACTGCTTTTGGTTTGCCTGCTCATTACACAGAACACAGCTACACGCTGCATTAGCCAAACAATGCTCTTTTTTCACGCTGTGAGCTGCCTTCATGAGGCTCAGGAAGTCCCAAGAAAATCCCCACATATGACAGCACAGGCTCCCCATCTTTCACCACCCACAAATCAAAGCTGGTCTAGGATCTCAGCACCTGCCAGTCTGCAGATACACTTGATGTAAGGCAGCCATGACTATTTTGGTGAGTGTAGAAGAGCTCCAGTGTATTGTATTCCACTTTCAGCCAAAACAAAAGTCAGTTTCAAGTACTCACTCTGCTTTTTCTCCCTTATATCTTGAACTGGAACAAACCGTATCTGCTACTCTGATATTAGCAAAGCAAAACTGTTTGAGAAAGAATAACAGGCTTGACCTTTACAGTCATGTGCAAACAGATTCAGAAATCTTACACTCTGGAAAAAAATCGAGGTGACCAAACCCAACTCAAATTCCACAAGTTAGCTTTCCAGACGGCCTTCCAGCTCATAATCCACCTAAACAATAGAACTAGATTACAAGTGAAAATAAAACAGCAGCTTCCACAGAGCAGCAAGTCATATGCAATAACCCAATTAATGAAGACCAGTACTGTACACAGGAGAAGACCAGCACACCACAGTCACAACAGAAGTAACAGTGCATATTCACATCATCTGCCACAGAAATAAGCTCTCCCAGAATTAAAAACTGGGGCCACACCACGTTGAAACACTTGGAAGTACTAAAGTTCACAGATCCTGTATTTACCTCTCCAGAACAAAGAACAACAAACAAGCCCCACCTTGACAGGAGATGAAGCAGTGTCGGCTATACAGCAGCCTGCTTCCAAATTTACAGCAGCTGCTGGAACTGCAAATCCTCACAATACCTTACTCTGAGGACCAAAAATGATGGTATGAGAGGTTAATTGAGGCGGAGGTTAACAAAAGCAAAGACAATCTTATGCACAATACAAAGTTTGTTTATTCGGATTACAAACTGAACTGCTATTGCTGAGACATAAGGTAGAACAAACCAAAAACACAACAGAACATTCAAGACTACCCTAATTTCAAGAGAGGTTTGGAAGAACTTAAATAAACAGCACAACTATCTACAAACACACAGCACAAGAGTTCACAAAACAGGACCTGGATTCCTTTCCATTAAGGTGACATTTTTCTTAGGCTTTGACTAGAACAGTATGAATGTAAAAGGCAAACCAAATCATGAGTTGTCAAGTTACTTACAAAGATTACACACAATCAAAGTAGGACAGCAGAGCTCACAGGAAGCTCATTCCTTCACTGGTATAAGAGACTGGAGGAATGGTTGACTGGCTCAAAACAACCAGGTGGGAAGTGTGTGGGGTAACAGGGTGAGCTCTGCATAACTGGGGCAGCCACTGCTCTCCCCCTGCCCCTCTGAGGCTCCGTCAGCCTCTGGTCTACACTGCAGTGACAGTGACTGACCCATGTCCTGCCCCAAAATGGTGGTGACTGACCTTTGGTATCCCAGAGCTGTTCAGAGGTTTTGTCGGTGAAAAAGCCAAGCTGACCCCCAGAGGGGTAAACGGGGAGAAAGCCACTGACCCTCTCTGGGTTAATGACCAGTTTGTTACCAAACCTCCTGAGAACTTGGTTCTTTCTCTGCACACCACCCAGAAGGAATCAAGCTACCTTCCCCTAAACCTGTCAAGTGGGCCAGGGCTTTATAACTGGTTCGTCAGTAATGACTCCAAGAGGTTGCACTGTAAGAAAAATGATAAAAGAGAGCTTGCCATTTCAAATTTTATCAAGATTTTTTTACTTTCTTTCCCTATTGAGAGGCTCCTTCTCACAGAAAACTATACTCAAACCACCATATTAACTAAACAAAGCAAGCATTCTATTATACAAACATGAACTAATGAACTTACATGTACTTAAAGAAGCACCTAACAAATGAAGTTTACACCACCTTGAGTGGCTTTTTCCCTGCCTCTCTAGTCATAGATACAAGGACACTTAGGAAAGCAACGGCCTGCTAAGCCACAGCAGCAGAGGCTCCACACCACACAGCTCCAGCCTCACAGCTTCATCAGCCCAGACAATAAAAAATAAACCACTGTACCCACTACCACACAGCTGCTTTCCACATACACCAGGGTGAAGGAAAGTCACAGCACGAGACCAGTAACGTGTCCCGTTCACTCTTTCCGGTCCAGAGCTGCAGAGCTGCTTCTCATTCCCTCTGGGCACCTCTGAGAGCAAGGGGCACACAGAACTACTCACTTCCCTATCAAGGTGCCTGGCATCTCCACACTCCTCAGCAATCCACTGGCTGGCAAGGGCGTGAACTGCTGTGGGGGGAACGCTACACAGCACTGCTCTGTTTTTGTAAGATGCAACAGCATGTGCCCCACGACTCCATTAACCAATTCTGAATGGAAACAAAAAGCAGATGATGACCATCTTTCCCCATCCACAAATCAGCTTCCAAAACAAGCCAGTCGAGTTTGAGAAGGAAGTTGGAGAGTCCTCTGCCCTTTTTTTTTTTAACAGCTGTAATTGTCTCTTTCTTGCTTCATCTGCACTTGTAAAAACATACCCATATACTCAATTACAACACTTCCTATAACCTCTTGGGTCTGCTTGTGGTACAAAGACAACTTAGAACCTGGCAAAATCTTTATTCAGTTTAAACATCTCAAACCCTGCCAAGCAATCAATACAGTAAGACAAATGAGCATCTTCTGATGCCTACCTTAAAATAAGCAGAAAAATCACTTTTACTGCAGTTACTAAGCAAGAAGGACTTAGTGAAGTCCAAGTCAAGGCTAACAACTGAGTAAGTAGTATCACTATGTCAAGCCACAACTTTCTATCTCCTCCCCATGTAAGGCAAAAATGTTTTGAGAACTTGCTAATTGTCATTTTTCTTTTCACTCTTCACAATATAAACTGTTCTGCATTGACATTTGAGATAAATTTTAAAGCATACCTGGCCACTTTCAGTTCAGTGCAATTTCTGAACTGTAAAGTCTTTCGCAATATTGGAGTTCCCCATGCACCACCTGTAACTTTCAACAGAGAACCTCCCATATTTTTATTAGATTTCACTTTCCAAACTTCAGCTGCATTGCAAGTACTCTGGTTCAACAAAAAGACAGAAAGACAAGGCCTTCACTCTGTATCAGTCATTTATTCCACATATTTCTTGCCCTCAAAATGGACAGGAATTAATTTTCGAATCAAACCTTTAACTAAATTGACTGTTTTTCCCACATCTCTGAGAAACAAAAAGTAAAAACACATACCTCCATCCAACAACCTACTGGCCATTAGGTTATGGAGGCCAAGAAGTCACAGAATAGGTGTGTTTAGAACAAAAGAAACCATCTAGCAGCCTAATAACTACAGCTCTTCAACTTTACACCTTCTTTAGTCAAAAGGATGGATTTCCTTTAGACAGCATTATACTTTATTCAAAACAACTGGATTATAATGCTCCACGCTTCTGCCTTTAGAACGCTGCAACAAAACCACTTTGTCAAAGACTACAGAAAAGCATCTTGAGGCCAACATCTGTGTCAAGATGGGAAATGTACCCAAAGATCCATCCCTCCAGCCCAGGAAGGTCATTACAAGCCGAGCCTTTCAGCATCACTACTGCCAGAGCTCTAGTTACCAGGAGCCTCAGCCCTCTACAATGCCAGGGGCTGCCTTTCTAAGGCTACTCAGAGCAAAACCTGCAAAGAGAGAGGGGGGAAAGAGACATAGAACACTATGAATTCTAATAGCTGATAGAAATACACTATTGCCACACCTCTGCTAACAGAACACTGACCTATCAACAAATCTATTTAACAGGAGATATACAGAACAGACTTGTTGACAGATTTGTTAAGTTCTTTAGATTAATTAACTTAATCCATCTTTGTAACACAAGCTCTAACTTGGATATCAGCATCTTAAATGCTATTTCATCAGCACTGAGTAATACCAACTACCTGACAAGTTTACGAGCCTCAGTTAAACTGGGTTTCAGAAACTGAAAGAAAAAAAATGTCTTGTGCATAGAGTACAGGGAAAAAAACCACGTTTTCTCCCCTCCCAAGAGAAAGATTATTAAGCAGGGGATTTGTAAAGTGTTCAACATTAATTACAGGTAGCAATATGACTAATGTAATAGCAGTAACACACAATTCTTACTACTAATTGTTACTGAGGCAAGGGATGGTCAACAAGCCATTCCTGGATAAAAAGCTCTCTCTTGATCCATACACCCTTGTGTCAGCTGGGAGCACCCAAGTGCCACTGGGACACTCAATCACAGTGCCCTTTTCCCCTCGTGGTGCGGGGTACACACCCTCAGCACACACACACCCTGTCACAGCCCAGCTGCTCCCGGAGACAGCCAGAGGAGCTGCCAGAGACTGGCCCATCCTCCCTCATGTCCCTATTTCCCCAACCCTGCACTTGTATCACCTGTTATTTTCCTATCCTCCAGGCCCCTTCGGTCCCTCCCTACAGACCTGCTCCAGGAATAGCTTGGAGACTGCTCTGAGATGCAGCAGATTTGCACTGCCCCAACCTTTTATCAGTTCTCATCCTAAGCATCCAAATTCAAGAGGCTACATAAAAGCTGAAGAAAAAAAAATGCAGTAGAAAACATCTTTCAGACTCAAAAGTAGGAAGTTAATTCACACACCAGTCACATGTTAAAGTTTGGACTTCCCCTGCATCCAAGCCTTTAAAGGCTATCAATTTTTTTCTGCCAGCTAGAGAAAGGAAAAAAAACCATCATCTCTAGTGACTCTAAACACAGAACATTATGAGAAAACTTTTAATGATATGCTACACTGAACAAAGCACTATGCAATTTCTCTCCTTTCCACCACACATGTTCTCTGCGTTACCGCCTCAATTTGCTCAAGAGCCTATTATCACTTTTTTTTTTATTTTGAAGTCTCTATCTTGCCATCAGCCCTGCCAAGACATGACCTCCTCTCACACCATAATGACTTGGAAGTAGTTCCCAGGAAGGACCAGCCAGAGTTTAAACAACCAGGTATGCATTTGGCTAATTCCTGACACCATCCTCACACCCTAAATACAAAATATTGCATTCTAAATACTGAGTACCAAATCCACTTTTCTGTGAAAATCATATCTAGACAGCAATGAAAATGTAAGTGCCACTTATATGTTCCCACTTCAATTAGTAATATTTTCTGCATGCACTTGTTAAAACCGTATCTTAAATCTCCACCAAGAAATGCACATGATCAGTGAAAGTTTACTAGTCTATGTATGCATAAATATACTTATGCATAAACTAAGCAACACACAGACAAAAGTGACAGAGATGAATTATTTTGCCCACAACATTGAAAGCAGTGTGTTGTAAACATGCAGTAACTGTGAAGTACACACGAGTAGCCCTGAGCTCAGTGACCTGGGAAGTGAATTACACTTTACACATCACATCAATTACCAGCTCTGGGAGATGAACACCGCGCAGTTTCACACACACAGAGCAAAATTCAAAAATAGCTGTTTTGATGGTGCCCCGTGCCAGCACCTAGCGAAGCAGTACAGCTAAGAAAGTCCAGCCAGCCCTATGGCTACAAAAACTCACACAACTCTTCCTTGGGTCCCAGTGGAAGTCCGACGACACAAAGTGCAAGTTCACCACAAGAAGCACAAGCCGAGCACCCCGCAGCGAGGGGAAGTTCTACAGCACAACCTGCCAGCACTGCAGCTCCACTCGTGACCGTGACACCAATCTGCTGCCTTACCCCAAGGAAGACCAGGAATTTTATTCTGTCGGGTTTGGGGTTTTTTGGGTTTGTTTGTTTGGGTTTTTTGTGGGTTTTTTTTTTTGGTTTTTTTGGGGTTATTTTCTCTTTCAGACTAGAGGGCAAAAGACGCAGGCTGGCAGAGGCGCCGGTGACACCTCACCCCGCCTCACTCACTCCAGGCAGAGAGCCGGGGAACTCCGAACGCCCTGAAGAGCCCCTGGCCCAGGAAGCGGCCGAAGCAGCACAACCCAAAGCCCCGGAACCAGCTCACCGCGGGTGAGCGACTCCGCGGGGCCGGGAGGGCCCGGCTCCGGCCCGTCCCCGCTGCCCCCGGCCCGTTCTTACCTTCGGCAAGCGGCTCCTCGGGGGTCACCTGGTACCGCCCCACCGTCAGCGCCCTGCCTAGGGCCACGCCGCTCCCGGAGCCACCGCACGCCGTCCCGCCGCCGCCGCCGCTCCCCTCGGACTTGGGCATGCGGGAAAACTTCTTCATGGCGAGCGGAACCCCAGGAAGAACCGGGGAGGAACCGGACGCAAGCGGAGGCGAGGGGGTGCCCCGATTCACATGCCGGCCGCAGCACCCGCTTCTCCTCGCCCGCCGCCGGCTCCTGAGGAGAGGAGGAGGAGGAAGAAGGAAGAGGAGAAAAGAGGAAGGCGCAGCTCCAGCACCGGGCGGCCGGGGCGGCGGAGGGGACGCCGCGCGCTGTGCCGGGAGCGGCCGCCCCGCCGGAGCGCGGCCTCAGGGCGCAAGCGCGACCCCGCCCCTCGCACAAGCGCCCGCCCAGCCGGAAGTGCGGCCGGCCCTGCACGTGCCGCGGGAGCGAGGCGCGGCGCGAGGCCGCCCCCCCGCCCCTCCCTCACGCCNCCCCCCCCCCCCCCGCCCCCCCCCCCGCGGTTTCCCGCCCTCGGGGCGCCGCGCGCTGCCTGAGGGGAAATGGCGGGAGGGGATGAGGGGGACCTGTCTGGGGCCACCCGCACGTCGCAGAGCTCCCCTCAGCCTGACCCCTCGCTGGCCTCACGGCGCCGATCGTGTTCCACCGACCCGGCCCGGACCGGGAGGTGGCCTCGGCAAGGAGTCAGCGGGGAGCAAAGCGGTGTGGAGGCGGTGTAGTAATGATCGCGATGGTAAAAATGGCTCTGCACGCCCAGGGCTGTGGGGGGTGTTGCATCTGTGGAGTGCTTCCAGAAGGGAATTTTCAGGGTGGTGGTGGAGTCTCTTTCTCTCCCGATTCCAGACATTCCAGACTCACCTGAATGCTCCCTGTGTCACCTGCTCGAGGCGACCCTGCCCTAGGTGATCTCCAGAGGTCCCTCACAAACCTAACCTAAAAATCTGTTTATCTGGGAAATACGTGTGAAAAGCATTGATGACAAGTATGAATTCCAGTCACGTGTCTCCACATATACTCTATGCAGAGCTTTGAAGGTGTCTGAAAAGAAGGGGTAAATGGACAGGAAATCATCAGCAGTGTAATTTAAAATGCACATTTCCCCACCGCTGAAGTGTACTGACCAGGTACAGTGTCCCTATAGACATTGACAAAACAATTTGCCAACCCTGATTCTCAGTGCCCATTTCTGGGTTGATTTCACACCTTGGGAGTCCCCCCACCAGGCAAATAAAAACGTGATACTTCTGTGGGGTTTTTTTTTCTCCTTACCAAATGAAAACCTACAGTAAGACCAAAACTAGTAAGGGACACTGTCAGTCTCTCATTGGAATGAATGAAGCTGGATTTTTGGTGTTGGCAGCGGTAATTTAACAAAACAACCTTTCCCACTGAAGATGTAGGTTTTAGATGGATATCACACAGCCATTGGTTCAGTAAAAACTTTGGAGAGGTCCGAAGTGCAAATCTTCAGGATGATGTTTCGGTAACCGAATTAGTTTCAACTCAAATCGTGTTGCCACACTCTTAGTTGGTAAGAAAATGACAATGTTTCTGTGCTGAAGGGACAACCTGTCACATATGGAAAGCACTGATAAGCTGTTTGTGTGAGCAGTCTCCTTTCTGAGGTCGCTTCTATCCTTGCAGTAACAGCAGATCAGTTTTTCAACAGCATACAGAGATTAATTTGCAGTTTTCCTTGGGAGAGAAAGGTATTTTCAGTGCAGATGAAAGGAAGAGAGTTCTGTGAGAGGGATGACATAAGCAGCAGCATTGCAGTAATGAGGGCATTCCTACAGTGAGATATGCCTATGTCTCCTGGATATTTTGTGATCTCTTTGAGGAAAAATGCAGCTCGGTTAAGAGCACGTACGTTTGATGCCACTGACCGCTATGATTTTGCTGGTCCTCAGTAAAAATAATGTATTTCCTAAAAGCCACTGTGACTTTCAGAGTATGACTGGCTTTTAGGTTACCCGGTGAGTTTTTATTTGGCTTTGGGGACCCCATCCCCACCCATGTGTTCTTGTTCTTTTTTTAAAGTAAGAGGTTGAATTATTGCTGGAGTTATTTATAGGCCAGAGAAACTGAGCCCTCTTGTTACACTGGGATTAACACTGCTGCTGATCTCTGTCTTGGCATCCTGGAGAAGATGGAGGTCCGTTCCTGGGCATTCAGCTGGCAAGTAAGTGTTTCAGCAGTGTCCACTGAGCTGCACTTGTCAGTGTGGAGTGGCTGCAGGGCTGGCTGGTCTCCTGTCAGGAATCCCCAGGAGCCACCACTCCCTTGCAGTGTTCCACAGCACCTTTCACCTCAGGCTTAGCACCAAATGGGTTTTTCCTGTGAAGTGCCAGCATGTCTTCGTGTAAGGAGTCACTTTTATTTAAGTGTAGCTTAAGGAAGTTCAATAATAGAGAGGATTTTGACAACTTGCTTAGAAACACAGGCCTGACCCTCCCTGCAGGTAACTGAGTGATCAGAAAGGTGTTCACACTACTTAAAAAACAAACCAAACAAATTTTAATACCTGGAAAGTACTCACAAGCAGTTATTTTCTGGTTGATGTAAAACAGTAGATGATCTGATGAAAAATATGGTGATAACAGAAAATCAGAAATGCAAATCCTGAAGTTAGGAGAGACCAGCTACAAAGGCGGAGAAAATGGGGAATCACAATGCAGAGGCTGCACCGAGGCCAGAATATCAGTGATCATTTGGGAAGGGGGAATGATGGCCTGGGTAATGTTTTCTTTCTTAAACCTTCAACTTGATGAATCATGAAACCATAGGAGATACTCAACTTCCATTAAAAAAGAGCAATATGACAGTGGAACAAATACTGAACTTTCCCTGCATGAAAACAAAGTCCCAGTCACCTGCTCTGTATGTCTCCACCACAATATTGGAACATTTTGCTTCTTCCTTTCTTTTATTCCTTGGGGGTCTAAAATGTGGATACATTCCTCCTTTTTAAATAGTTGTGTAATGGCAGATCTATGTGGCATGTAAATGATGCACCTCCTGGCTCTGTTCAGCACACAGCACACATCTTGAAGCTCCTGTCCCAGTTAGTGTCACAGGAGCAGGTCTAGAGGGGTTTTTGCTACAGGAGTAACTGTGTTCTCCATGTCCAGACTGTGAGAGCCACTGCTTGTGTCAGAGACTGTATCCATAACTTTATTTCCAAGCACTGGAAATCTGGGTTCTGCCTGACTTTGAGCACCTGCCTTCCCTCAGCATTCAGACAGGTGTCCTCTCCGTGGGAGCAGAGTGAGGCAGCTTTGTGTAGACTGATTCACCTCCATGTGTGAAGAACTTTTTCATCTATAAAATCAGGGCAGCGTTTAGCTAGACCACTGTAAAGCCTTTAAAGATTTATGGAGGAAAGCTCTAGCTGAGAACACTGCCTGAACATGAAACACCAGATACTTCACGTGTGCTTGGAGTGTGAAACGTGGCGGAACTCACAGGGAGGAGATGCAGGTGCTCTTCTGCTTCTGCAGACAACCTGCAGAGTTGTGAGACTGTCAGGTCAGTGATCCAGCTGCCTATGCTGAAAAAATACTGTATGCATCATTTTACTTCTCTGCCATGAAATCTGCAAATATAAAGAAGGATCATGTTGTTTTAGTCGTTTAGTCATTAGACCATTTAGCAAATGGTCTTCCTTTTCTTGCCATGGGAACAGACTCTCTGAAGGCAGTTTGCTCTCAGAGTCTTCTGCTTTTTTAGAGCAATAGGATTTGTTCCAAGGCAAAGTGTTTTCTGAAGAGGCTGTTACATGCTTTCCAGATGGGCTCTGCATTATCTGTCCATACTGTTGGGGTACACTTACACAGCACTGCCAGCAAGAGGAAGTTGCTAATGTGCTTGCTCACATGGTTTAAAATGCCTTAAGGTGAGCTGCCAGATTTTCAAACAGAGGTTCTTCTGTTGAGCATGCCAGATATTTCTTAAAGAAAACATACTCTATTTTCTCTTGTCTGTGATACCACTCAGTTGCCCTATTGGCACAGAAACGATGTTCTAGTTACATTGCAGACTAAGAGAAACCAGATTTTGCTTTTTTCCCTGGAAGGGGTACCAAGTAAAACAAACAAACAGATGGTTAAATCACATCCTCATAATGAGCACACTTTATATTAAAAGCTTTTGTCTGTTGCTGTTGCTGTCAGCGTTCAGATAGACAATTATACGTAGGCAGCTGTGCCAGATGCGTTCACTGATGTTGTTTCCAAACGGAGCGTTGTCCTGTCGGACGGTGCTTCCGAATGGAACGCCGGCATGTCTTACAACACTGTCTAGACACGGCCAAAATTACTCTCAGCCTAGACTGACACTTGTGACGGAGACAGAGATAAATCTGTAACACACTTTTTCAACCCGCTCAGCATCGTGCAAACGAATTTCTGCAACCTGAAATAAAAACGAGCCCAGACAATAGAAGCACATTGCCATCTTGGCCTACTAATACAAAGCACAGTTATTTTTGCCTTCACGTGTCAAAATGAAAAACGTGCCGCTTAAGTGAATTATTTTCATATTGTAAATTAAGAAAAATTGTTCAAGAGTGGAAAGAAACTCCCAGTTTCTCCATGCAGGAGGTGAACAAGACAGTTATCTGCTGGAAATCACAGCCAAGACTGTCGGTGGTGGAGCTTTGTGTCCCGTTCCCATCTACTTGGCCATGCTGACGCGTTGCTGTGGCCACACAGCCCAGGCTTTAACACAGATCCCAGCACGTGGGAACAAACTGTAAACCTGGCTCAGGCCCCTTCGGGTGCATAGAAACGTAAGATTTTTATGTGCTCCTCTTTTTAAATACACGATACAGCATTGTCACCAGAGTTTGCCTGTAATGCTAAAGTTTATCAAAAAATTACATAAAGCCCCCAGAAAGTCAAGAGTTGCTTTTATTAATGTTTGATACATTTAGTCTAACATATAGAACATATTTCAAATTTCAACTAAAAGTTTGGTTATGGGCGAATTTGTCTTGAATTGCCTTTGGGGTTTTCCTTTCCTCTGGCGCTCAGTTTGTTGGGGTGTGTGTGTGAACACACAGGTGTGTATAAACACACCAGGGAAAGTTACATTTCTTGGGTAGAAAGGTGAGGACCAGAGCTGACACTGATCCTGAAGACCAGACAGCATCACGTGCTCAGACTCGAGCTGTAAATCTCTGAGCAGCATATGCTGCACTCACATTACTGAGACACAGCATGGCCTGCCCTGCTGCTCATTCACTGGGTGATGCTGGAAAAAATCCCTCTCACTGCCTCTTTGTAAAATGAAAGCCATACGTGTCTCTGGAGTCCCATTTACTGACTCAGTGGGAGTTGTGCTTGACAAAGCATTGAATAAAGGTAGTTTTCATCCCTGCATCAGCCTGTATTAGATGACTTGGTGTTACTCTGTGTCAGCAGCTGCTCCAAACAGCTCTTTGGAAACCTTGGAGTTTCCCTTTAAGATCTGATGAGATCAGTGTCATTCAGCAGCTCATTTTACTTCCTCAGCATTTTCTCACTTCCGCATTGTACATACTGGCAGTCCCGAACAGATTGTTTCAAAATAGCCCCGAACACAGGAGATTTCTAAGCACCTGGCCTGACCTCACACCAGCAGTGAGCCAGCAAAACATTACTACGTCAGCAGTTTCTCTGGATTGCTGTTAGGGTACAAGGGGGCAAAAGATGATCCAGACTAATTTCCAAAAAGTATAAATACAACATGCTGAAAATTGTTGAACTCTGTTACTTTTTGAGACAAGAAAGCATGTTGTCAAGAGGATGGAATTGCGTTAGCCAAGCTCTGTCAGTGTCACCATCTAAAACCTAGAGAAGCTCTCGCTGACCATGGAATTACACCAGCAGTGTAGGGAGCATACACCATGAGAACCCCAAATCAATCTAAAAAAGCTTCCCAAGGAATGCTAGGCTTTTGTTTTTCACTGTGCCCTCCCCTGCCAGTGAAGTAGTAGGTGTTTGTCTGTCACACAAATTGCAGTTTCACATGTACCAGAGCATACAGTGAAGGAGCTCAGTTCTTTCCTCCTGCAGTTGTGCTCTCAGTTTCAGAGCAGTGGTGCCTGCTTTACGCCAGTCCAAAGAGGAGGGAAGCAGACATTCCATCTTCAGGGCTTTTGTTTCAAAGATAAATGACTCTGTTTTGCAGCTCTCCCTGTGGCTTATTCCAGAGATCTGCTGCCAATTCAGACTGGCTCAGTGTCAAGACTTGACACACAGCAAAAACAGTTGAAAAATAGCAACGCTCCATCTGATCAGCTAATTTGGAACTTTTGTGCACTGGGAGGTGTAACACTTGGGAAGGTAGCAAAGCCACAGCATTTTTAGGCACCTGCTTCTATTAGAATGCTCTGCAGAGGTTTACTCTGTGTGTTTTGGACAGGAAGGAGATGAGTCCAGAAGCTTAAACACTGAATGAACAGGGAGGGAGAAAAGAACCAGCTCATTCCTATAGAACACATGCAAATGTAAATGTGGGGCCAAGCACAACACATCAATGTGTCACTTTTGGACAGAAGATAAACTGAAGGTCAGCTAAAGCAGTGCTGCTACGACTGGTGACATGCAATTAAAGTCTCTTTTGTAAAGAATGGTCTTGTTGCAGAGTTTGCTACCCCTGCAAGGATTCACAATTGTTTTATAACTTTTCAGAAGAAGAAAAACATTTGCTTCCTGCCTTAGCTTAAAGGCACTAAAAGAAATAGGGCCAGATTCATTTCCTTTGGGACTTTTCTAGTGATCATCAGAAAGGAACATCTCCATAAACACTTAGCACATTTCACCTTCATCAGTAATCAAGTCCACACTGATGAACATAAAAGCTTTAAAATGAACCAGACACCATTTCCATGGGGGAAATTTTATTTTACATCAAGTACAGAGTGAACAGATTCACATCTTAAAGCAGTTTGCACATGTTATACTGTCTTGGAAACAAGTTTTAAGTTAGAGCAACTATTTTATCAGAAATAACTCCTTGAACTACAACATGTGGGAGGGAAAAGAGTTTGGCCACAGTCAGAAACACGTCAGCTGTTCATGTCATGTTGTAATGTGCATAACTTCTTAAAGAACTATTCAGGCCATGAACTTTAGCTTCAGTCTAACACCTGCTTCCAAACAAAATCATTGCCTAAGTTCTCTATGCGGTTTTGAGTGGAAGCCTCAGCCTGCAGAGTCCGTATATGAAGTTACGTTTATTTTTTTTTTCTTTGCCGTGGGTGTTCAGAGCCACTGACTAATCAAAAGGAGAGTCTCCTGCTTCCCTACTTCTGGAGCCAAAGAAACACAGTACACAGGAGAGAGACTTTACATCTCCCATTGTCAAGGAATGGGTTGTGGTGCTGTTACACAACAGCATGCCGCGTTTTATTCCACTGTCATCTGAGCTGTGAGAGATGCTAATTAATTCAGAAAGATTTTTTTTTCCTTTTCAGGACGTGTGTGAGCAAACCTAGCTGAAATGTCAGCTTCCACATTTCAAACCTGGCAGTTAAAAGAAAATGAAAGAAAACTTTCTGCTTGTCAGCTGCTGAGGTTTGCTTGAGGGATACATAGAAAGCAGTTCCACATGGGGGTGTCCCCCCCCCGCCTCCTTTTTTTAAAAAACATCATCTTTTCGTACTAGGACTGCATTTCACATCTTCTAACAGCTGCCTGACTAAAATAGGCTTTTTGAGAAACTATTCAATAAAGCACAGTGTGAAACTCCCACTGTGGATAAGGAACCTGATAAGGGTCTAAAGGCTTGTTTTGACCACCCCAGCTGCCCATCAGCTTGGAAATGGCATTGCAATCCTTCTCTTCAAGGGACATCTGGAATCAGCTGTGGGACAGCACGGAGCACAGTCACAGAGCAGTAACTCAGCTCTGAACCCAGCCTCAGCCAAGTAATTTAGGACGCTCGAGTGTTCCCAAGGGATGGACAACATTTTCTGCATTCAGGACTGTAGGAGAGCAGAAATGTTACAACCAGCAGGTGGGTAAATGTAATATACTCTGATGACTTCTGTGGCAAGTGTTATTGTAATTACTTTAGGAGCAACCTCTTTTTATTATTAAAAAAAAAAAGTCACAATATCTTTTACCCTACATTCAAAGCCTTGGTAATACTGCCTATCTGAATTTCACTGCTCCTAAAAGCAGAGTTTGTACTCCCTCTGCATCCTTGCTGATCTGAGGGCAAATGGCAGGTCATATGGGAGAATTTAGTCAGCATTACACCATCAGCCTACTCCTCCCATTCCAAGATGCCCACAACCCCACATCAATGGCTCAAATGTGCTTAAAATGAGCACACTCTGTATACAGTTGTTATTAAGACAGCAAGTCCCAAGTCAATCCCAAAATGCGGTATTTTTTCAAGCAGAAATGTCTCAGCTTACCCAGTTTTGCATTTCTAGGATTCACTTCTTCAGCTTCTCTTCGTCGTCATATAAGAGAGGACTATTTATAATTCCCCAGAAAAACCTCCCTTAATTATAAGATTTCCAGAGCAGCTATTCAAACAAGGAACAGCTCACATGAGATTTGTGGTTTGCAGTGATAGTCAGTAATACCGACCTGTGGAACCTCTCTAGCTTACATTCTTTAACTGACATAACAAAGGGTATTTTTTTCCTCCATAAAGCACAAAATCCTCCAAAAATTGAAGTGAAAGCTGCGTGAGACCATCTGCTGCCAGAAAGAGAAAGCAGTATCAGTCACTCTAGATAACATAGCTGACTGCCTTCCAATTAAAGGCCCATTCCCTGGGAGGCCAATACCTTTTACCTTGGACATGGAAATCATCTAGCAGTCTCCCTCCTGCATTACCTGAGGTGTGTGCAGAAAACCATCGAGATTCTTAGGAGCTTTACAGGTAGAAATCTCCAGTGTGAGTGTCACATTAAGAAAAGACAAAACAGAAGCATAACAAATCATTGCTTTCTTACAAGACTGAAAGTGACACATGTTGCTGTAGAAATATCTATTTTATTTGGATTTTGAGTTCTTGGTACTTTAGAAGACCCTAAAGCAATTTCCAAACCACAGCCCTAGTTCTGAGGAGGTTTAAGGTCAACCATGGGCTTACTCACTGGGGTTGGAAACAAACACTGTGTTTTGTTGCACATTTCCACCCACCCCTGCCTAAGTATCCATGATCAAAGCCATGGGAAGCTCCAGAGGAAGGAGTCAACAGACTGACATGGACATCATGTTGATTGTTACCAAACTGCATTGCAGCAAACAGTAAAACAGGAAGCAGAGCTGCTCTTTCACCCCACAGTGCAGGTAAAGAACAGCCCAAGCCATGTTCGACTACAAGGAATCTCAACAGTAAAATTTAAAACCTCATGTAATTGTATGGTTGGGATGCTTTTCACACCAGTGTTGTAGTGCCAGAGGGAGGCAAAGACAAGTTTTCCATTTATTTTTGAAATTATGAAAAACTTCCACCAATATTAAGGGTGAGATTTGAAGTATTTAAAGAATATAGACTCGGTATGCAGTCCTCCCCGGTGATGCTTGACACCCCAGATGGGAATCCTAAGGCTTAGGCAGGATCAGTCAAGTTGCTTCTCCTGACAAAGCTTGTCTAAAACTCTGTTTCCATTTTTCTGACCTGTGTTTTCGTGTAATGATAATTTGCAAGCTGTGAGTATTCAGCTTCACTGAAGGGACAAAAAGCTTTCTGCTGCAAAACAGTTTGAGCAGTTGGGAGGAAGAAGTCAGGCCTCATCTCTTCTCTACAAAATACAGCCTTACTTCTCTTATTTATTTTGAGCCATTGCAGCATTAGTATATACCTTGTTTTTGACCTATTATGGAATGATAATACACATGATCTGTGCACTCAACATGTTTCACCATTTTAACGAGCTAATACACATTGTTATCAACAGCATATTTCTTGTTTTAATACCTTGACCCTGACAGCCTTTAGTATGTCTTTAATAGCCCGGAAACAGTCCTACTGTGAGGGGAATGGGGCAGTGCAAAGCAAGCCTGAAACATGAAAACCCCCTTTCAGCTCACCAGCACCTTGTGCCCGTGGAGCACTGCAAGCTGAGTGACACACAGGGCTTTGTTTCAGACAAGTGGCTGAGCTGGGAAGGCAGAAATCTTCCAGGCATAACTCCCATTAACCTCTGTACCCGTTTCCAGAGGGAACTGTCATTTCCCTGTTGGTAAGTTTTCATCTGGGCGGTTGCTGACAAGCCATCAAAGTATCCAGCCAGTCCTGCTTACACAACCAGTTGGACAATCATTGGGGGGAGGACAGGAGCTAGACCTGAGAAGGCTTTCAGCCTCCTGCTGTGCTTAGATTATGATTTAATGCTAAAAAGTTGGCATGGCAACCAAATGCTTGGCAACAAAAGGCCAAGGAATGGGTCCAAAAGAGGGCCAAGCAGAAAGCACTGCCCAGCTCTTCCGTGGGCAGATCTGTGCCCTGCATACCCATCTTGTCAGTGCTTCTGTAGCAGCCAGGGTTACAGCAGAAGGAGGCATTATTAATAAGCTAGACAGGTCTGCAATAAGTGAATAGCAAATTTCTCCAAAACACTTGGAATGGACCCTGGCGCCTCATTCAGGCTCCTTTTGCTCCGTCCACCAATTGCCACACGTTGCCAGGAGACGGTCTTGCTCCACGGGAGGACTCGCCACTGGCTGCCATTGTGCTGTCTCTCTATGTTCCCCTCCTCCACTGTCCTGCTCTTGCTCTCTGCAATAACAGAAGCCTGGCAGTGCTCTGTTTCTCAGTTCTGACACAATAACTTAATTTAATTTGAAAGTTTTCAAAAGCTTTTTGATTTTTCTGCGGTGGTTAACTGAGCAAAATCCCCAATCTGCACAACTCCAGCTTGCAACAAACAGGCTGGAAAAGGGACACAAGTGCATTAAAGGGTAGGGCTGATCTCAAGGGGGATAAGTGATGCGCACTTAAGTGATGTATCACTTAAGTGAAGACCACTTGTTTGCTGCATGAGCACCTTGGTTGCATTTCCTTGAAGTCCAGGGTATTAAGTTTGGGTGCCTGGTTAGGGTACACAAGTTCCATTTAGTCTCACTTGTGCTGGGAACTTTCTATAGTCCATTCAAGCATGCCCTTGGCTATTTAAATGTTCCCAGACTTTTTTGATCATATAGGGCCTCAGAAAACTCTCTTGCCTTTGGATATTGGCAAGCTTAGTTCCATGCACATCAGAAAACAAGCCATTCATTCTTCAGCCTTCCTGAGGCACTTCCCTTGTACCCCTAAGGAAACCTTTTGAGTATAGACTTAGTACGGGCCGGTACCACGTCAGCTTCCCAAGTCTACTGGTGCCAGTGCCAATCTCTTGCTTTCAGAGAGCTGGGCTGCTAAGCAGATAAGTGAAGTTAAAGGTTAATCAGTTCCAGGGTTGGTTTGCCAAATACTGTGAGCCAAGGATCAGTTTATGCTGCCATTTGGCACCATCTTCTGTGGACAGAACAAACTGAAAGGTGGCAGATGAGGAGGAGACTGCTGTTGTGACAGAGATCTTGGCGCTGAAAGGCTCCGACACAACCGTGAGGCCAGGGCGTAACTAGAGAACACAGTACTTCAGCTTCCTCAGGGACCTTGGAAAGCAGACAGAAAATGAGTGGGGATTTTAATGTGCTGTTTGCAGGGACTTAATGACACAGCCTGTCCCTGTGCCTGTGGGGAGGGCAATTCCTGTGCCTGTTATTCTCAGTGCTGCAACCAGACTAAAGCATCATCCTGTCTCTAACTGGATGAGAAATCCTTCACTGTGTGCAAGTAGATTAAACTGAGTGTCCAATCACTATCACTCCAATACTTCTTTCTCTAATTCCAGCATTCCTCCTCTCTGTCTGATACTTCACCATCCCACTTCTTTTCCCTCCCTAATGTCAGAGATTTCCAAATGCCCTTAAACAGACACACATCAGCTCTTCCCATATCATTTAACAAAGACAAACTGACACAAAGAGAATAATTTTAGTTAAGTGGATGGGATAATTAGACTAATTTATTTCATTTCACCAGAACTTCACTGTTTTGTTTCCAATTCACTGTGGAACTATGGGACACATTCCCCTCATTCTTCCTCCCCATCACTTGGAGCAGTGACAAATGAACTACATCTTGTTACTCTTCTGAAGCTCCACAGTTGAAAAGGACGTTGGAAAATAAAGCATCAACCTCACTGTTTCCAGCTTTCACAGTCCAAACAGAGGAAGCTGTCTTGCGATCCAAGAGCACAGGAGTGGATTGTCTATCGGCAATCCCGGCTCCATAACTTACTAGGCTGAAGATAAATAGTTGAGACGTTCCCTTGTACAGAACAGAAGGGGAATTTCAGACCACTCAGTCACTCACGGTGACTCTCCAGGGGTGCCGGCTGGCACAGAGCAGCTGACTGGTGTTGAGGTGCACAAAAAGATGCGTGGGGAGCACTGAGCTGGTCATTTCACTCTCTCTCGCCATGCAGTCCTAATGACCGTGTTAGTAAACTAAATTAGCCGTGCTTATAAGCCTCACTTAGAGCTGTTTTGTTTGTAGAGCTCCATGAGGTAATTGTAGCTTGTCCTGGTTCGTGTGAACTTCCTTTCCAACTGTGCTTTTATGAACATGTGGAACCACATACCAAAATCTTTCAGATACACCAGAGACAGACCATAGGCCTGGCACAGATTAACTGCAGGTCCCCCAGTGTGTGGAAGGGTTGTTTGCCTGTCACTGCCTGCCCATCCCTCTCCTTTTGTCTTTGATTAAAGATACCAGCCACACACTGACCAGCACATGGACCGCCAGCAAAGTAAATGCAAGGAGGTTCAAAAGCACACACACACATACAGCTGAGGCTTTGTTCAGGTCCTGTTTACTGGCAGGGCGAACAGTTGAGCATTGTTTCGGTTTGACAAATTGTAACTGTCCATCTAGGAGAGATCTAGTTCCAGCTGGTTAGAGCTGCTTGTGTGTCTTACCTCCTCCCTTTTCCTCTTCCATAACTCATGAATCCATCTTACCTAGGGACAGAAAGAACAAGTACAATCTACTTGTTGGATTCCTTCCCACTTTGAATTGACACTGACCCCATCAGGGTCCCTACTCCGACTGCCAGCGGAGGTAAGGTCCTTGTGAAGCATGGCTCAAAAGGTGAGCTCACACTTGCAGGTGTCCCAAAGACCTTAGGGTCCCGCACTTTTGTTATGATTAGGGGCAGTGAAGAGAGGCCCCACCAAGTGCTCTCAGCTTGTGAGGCACTGGAGAACAGCAGACACTTGATAGTGTTGGAGCACAGCCACAGGAATCCCAGAGCTATTTACTACCTAATTACTTCTTTGCCTTGTATAGCACCTGGTGCAGCAGAGACTGATCGTCCACTACACTACACCAAATGTCTTGCATGACTTTTGATCCCAGTCTCAGAAAATGAGTATCAGAGCACTCTATTGTCAGACCAAAGTTGCTCATTTTCTGTTACACAGACAAAGTAAGGCCAGAATGCCACTAAGCGCTGGATTTACATCCTCTTTCCATCAAGTAAATTATGTTACTTTTTTCAAGACAACTTACTACTTTAGAAAGACATTGTGAGGCTCTAGCACAGCAGAAGAAACAGCTGTCTCAAGGACTGTCATCTCAAGTCTTCACAGAGAAGGGGTGGCAGAATCAGTTTGGTGCTAAATGACAAAAGATGTGTTAAAGATCTGCAAAGAGAATACAATGGTTCTAGAAATACAGAACCAAACTGAAATTCCTGGCTTAGTGAGACCTAAAGTCTTACTCCTAAAGACATCAGTGTCATATGAACTCCATATGAACAGGTGCTTGCTAGCTTCACTCTTCAGTCAGAAAGGTAGATTCAGAAACTCTAATTCATTTTCCAATTTATCCTGCCTATATAGCATTTCAAAACTAGTTTCCATTTCATTTTTTCCCTTCTGTAATTAAAAGCCACTGTTCTTTACCTAGTATTGAAATGCCTCTAAATAGACACACGCACAGGGAAGTCTTTGAGAGCATAATTTAAAGCTAAATTTAAATTAAGGTCCCATCATCCAGAACCCTGTCCTTTGGCTCCTGACCAAACAGGCCTGGATACTGAGAGCACAGTTCACATGTGTATAGTTTGTGCTTGTATATGTAGTTAAAGTAAATGCAGTTTGAGTACTATAAAATGTGTCACAAAATTCAAATGTAATAAGCAGAACATAAGCCCCAAAGTTCTTTATTTGTTTATCCCACCATCAGTACACAAACCAAGGCTGAGTGCAGTGTAACATTTCTGCTGTTTTGGATTTAATGGGCTGCTTTAAGCTTCTTTGCGTGTCAGCCTTGTGTGCTAGGATGCTGATTTGCTGTTTAGAAGGGAAAATTGTTCTTGTGGGCCTTGTGAGGGAAAGCATACTCAGCTTCAGTACTGTGAGCCTAGCTCATACCAGCAGATCTCATGATTGCCCCTCTGCCTGTCCCTCCAGTTGCTAAGGATTCTGTAGATAAACTTCACTTTATCTGAAGGGAGGAAGTTGCCACTGGATGCAGAGTCAGGAAAGACAGCAGCCTATTGCACACAGCAATAGCTTTAGGGGAACAGTCATTTTCCCATGCAGATGGGAAAACAGGGCTGTTAACCACCTGTGTGCCATGCCACTCATTCAACCTATACTACTCCAGCAAACTGGAAGGAAAGGCCTTTTCCCTTGCCATTTAAAGGGGAGAAAATAAATTAGTGAAGCTCACTGGTAGCCTGAGCTGACAAATAGAAAGCTTGAAACTAGAGGCTGTGAGGCAGGGACTCTGTACCTTGT
Source organism: Cyanoderma ruficeps (assembly GCA_008694505.1). Lineage (NCBI taxonomy): Eukaryota > Metazoa > Chordata > Aves > Passeriformes > Timaliidae > Cyanoderma > Cyanoderma ruficeps. Next base: position 20,952 of record VZDJ01000250.1, on the reverse strand, counting down.
ACTGCAACAGGAATCAAGCCTTTCCCTCTGCTCTCAACTCCCTATATAACCAAAACTGGTTGGGCTTAGTGATTAGCAAAGAACACAATGCCCAGGAGAACTGATAGCTGCCAGTCCAGTACAGCTGCCAAGGGTCAAGGCAGCTGGAGAAAGCACTGTATGCTCAGGAGTTGATCACACGGTCGTTTTAAGAGTCACTCAGGCTATATTTGGAGGGCACTTGGAAGATTAAGCTGATGTGAAAGAATGCAGATAATCAGGACATTCTCTTTTCACATGTGCTCTGCTCAGCCATCTTTTTTTTGCTCAAGTAGGAAGTCTGAGGGCAAGTGATAGCACCTTCCATATCAGGCTGCCAAGCCCTCAATACTTGTCAAAATTGTACTTTTGAGAGACGGCTTCAATGGCAGTAAAGGTCACAATGCCCATGCCTAGGCTCAGATTAAGTGGCAACATTGGCAAGCTACAAAGGCAGACAGTACCTCCTGGTTTCAGCTGCTAAGCAGATAATTTAGGGGGAATGGAAAAAAAAAAAGAAAAGAGTAAAGCCTTCAAGGCTTCCCATGGTTATCTCCCCATTAAACACTTCTTCCTGGGAGGGCTGAAACAAGCAAACAGATGCAAGGGCATGTGCCTCCCAAAACCCAAAGACAAGCCTCCCTGTACTGAAAAAGTGCTTTGCTGAATTCCAGCATAGTATAATGGAGGCAGGCAGCCCCAGAGTTGGCTCTTCTGCAGGAACTGAAGCAAGTGGATCAGGATCTTGTTTACAAAGAGCAGCCACTTGAGTTTGGAGATAGTGACGTTGAACCTCAGAAGTTGGGAGGACTCGAAATATCCCCAAGAATGCAACGTGTGTGTATCCTAAGCCTTGGTCCCCTCTGCTTGTGTCTGCTGCTTTATGGGGGAGTTACAGTTCATACTTTGAAATGTTATTTTAATTTTTTATTGCTGTAGGATTAAAGTCCTCCAGGACTTGCTCACCTTAAGGAACCAAGGCTCATCGACTCAGTGGTAAATCAAAAATTGACTACTTGGCCAGCCTCTCAGAGGCCTTATATCTGCATATCCTGATAAGATAAGGACACATCAAAGGTATGATTAACTCTCTAATTGCCTCTCTGAGCTCCTTTAGCTTTGTCCCTGAAGCATTGTTACTTTGAAGTGCAAGTCATTTGCTCCCTACTTACATAAGTCCTTCAAGGAAATCTCTACTTTGTGTTAGGTGCAGTCGGGCTGTCCCTCTGCCAGAGAAAAGTTACAGCAAAGCCCTGCCTGTAGCCTGGAAGTAACAGCATGCCATAATCTCTTCTAAGCATGAACAGCCATCCTGCTCTGAAATACAAGTCACCCAGCCCATGGCTGGAGTATCACCTCACTAGTCTGTTGGTGCCATGCTCCCCCAATAGAGTCCTTCTCTGGAGAATAGCATCATTTTTAATGATTTAGAACAGATCTGAACTTAATCACATCACTGAGCCCCCCTAGTGCAACACACCTGTATAACTGGTAGTCACAGCTGTTCTCATTCCTGGAGCTCTTTGCTCTCAGTACAAAATCATTATCTTTCATCCCTACATAACAGCTTGTTGGATGTCCCAAGCACTATTGCATACAGGTTACTGGGGTAACAACAGTGATTCCTATTCCAAGCAGGGTGCTTGGGCTAAAGAACAGGCAGCTGTACCAAAGTTAAGTGATTCCCCCCCAGAACTGGGGCTCCATTGCACAGGTAGCCACCTTTCCTGAGCCATAGAGTCTATCAGAGCAGCAAAGCTTCTTTGTGACTGTGACACAATCTTCCATTTTAAGGTCTTGATATGCTTTCTGGACAGGGCATGGCTAAACAAAGTGACTAGCACAACCTCAGTGGCAGTCTCCCAGTCACACAGGTTAGCACATTATGTCTCATTCCAGTGGTGTTTCAACTTATTCTAAAAGCAAAGTTGTCCAGTTAAGCGTGGGTGAAGGATGTTCCATGCTTTCTGAACTCAAAGTCTCTATGTATACGTGCACTAAGAGACACAAATACCTGCTTGTTTCATTATGTCCTCTTCATAATGATACATTTCCCATATCAAATCAAATATCTGGATAAAATGGCTTGACAACAAAATCTTAAAATCTGCTGGAAGCCACAGAAAATTTTTATTTCCATCCTTTGAAACCACCTTGATATTCAACCATGCAGAGAGTTCAGTGTTTGAGAGGGAAGGTTTTTTTGGGTGACAGAGAGGGAATTGCATTTCCCTTCATGCACTGAGCACATGAACACAAGAGGTGCAAAAAACAAGATCCATTCCAGACAGGGAAGGGAAAGGAGGGGGCAGTGAGCAGCATGGAGACAGACCACGTAGGCAAAACAGGAAGTTCTGGCTGAAGAGGAAATGCTTCAATGCTATCTTAAAAACGTTTTGCTATGAAACTCCATGCAGCTACAGAGAGGTGAAGGAAAAGCAGATTTCTGCAGATTCAGCAGTGTGAAGCTCACATCCTGCCACACACGAGCTGTTGTCCCTTTCCCTGAAGATGGGCTGCAGCTTGTGCTGCCCCTGTGTGAGCAGCTGGAGAGAGGAACCAGGCTCCCAAGAGGCAGCCTGAACACAGACACTTCCATTTTGTGTGTGCAGGCTGCTTGTGTCCTTCTGGGTGGTTTCTAAAAGTGATTGAGGCGTGTTCATCGTCCTTCAGTAGCACGTACTCTTCTGCTTTAGAAGCAGCTTGTCCAGTGACCAGATCAGCTACATCATGCAGCATCATTCCCAGTCTGCTTTTGTCTGTCAGGATCCCACACAGGTGAACCGTGGTTTGGCAGCAGCCTTAAAAGCCTCAGTGACACCTCGCTTCATCGGCAGATTCGTTTCCCCAGGACTCTCAGAAAGTCTTCTGACATAAAGGTTTTAAGAAAAAATGGATCAACAGGATCACAGTGAACTTATCTGAACAGTCACATCTAGAAGTGATGTACTGTTCATCTGCTTCACCATATTTTAGTGCCTGTGTAACTAGAGAGGAAGCAGACTTCTTTAAGGGCTAGGAGATGAAAAGTGTGAGCAGTAAGAAAAGGCCAGAAGTGGAAGTGTCTAGAGCAATCCTTGCATGTCAGGTTGTGATGTCAGGTAAGGCACAGATACCACTAATGCCTTGCACAGTCGCAGCCACACAGCTCCTTCCTCTGTGAATTATAATCATGACAGGCATTTATGCCTTCAGACAGCCTTTCTCTGAGCATTCAAGGGTACTCCCCATGAATGAAAGACAGGGGGAGAAACAATAAGCACTGTTCTTCCTAATTCTGACATCTCAAGAAATAATTGAAACCTCATGGACCTCAGTTGTAACTTCCCATTTAGTTTGTTAAATGCCAGGATGCCTCTTGTGCAAAAGCAAGTCAGCCTCTTAAAGCCAATTTAGATAATCCCATGATCCATGGGACAACAAACAGGCAGAATTTCTGAGTACAAAGACAGCCCTGTAGTCAACATCTCTGAAGCTGAAAGACTCTTTGTGTTGTGCAAGCAGTATCATCTCTGAGCTTTCTCAGAAGCCAGTGTAAAGGGGCTCGCTCCAGCCTCCGCTCTCTAGAGGGTGAAGCTTTCTTGCCTACTGTGCAGGGCTCCTCCAGCACAGAGGGCAGCTGCCGTAAGGCTCTTCACACATGCCCAGACACACACGTACACACACGTGCACAATCCACTCAAACTGCTTTTGTTGCTCTGGGGCTTCAGCAAAGCCTGTTATCCATTTTGCTGAGTAGTCTTCTTTTTCTTTCTAATAATGGTGAAAGGCAGTTTTCAGTTCGCTGTCAGTGGTGATCTCAAAATGACAGGCCAGCGAAACATTGCGTAGACCACAAAGGAGCGTTTTCCTTGGCAGCACGCCCAACTCTGTCATATTAATGCTCAGCCAAGAGCTATTGTCCTTGACAAGTGACTCTGCACTGGCAGAACAGGATCCACTGCAAAAGAGTTCTTCCCATGTGCTACACCGCTGGTGTCTCCTGAGCCTTTAGGAAGGCTCAGAAATATCTGCCAGTGCTGGAAAACTCCCATCCCCTAAACCAGTTATTTATTTCACAGAGCCATGGGGCAGCGACCTGGTATTGGGGGAGAGAAGGCGTTCTGCCCAGAAGGTAGCTACAGAATGGCACTAAATACACCCAGAAGACACCAGGGCCAAACAAAACCAGGAGGGCTGGGGGGCAGTGAGGAAAGGGCATTCACACAGTGCAAGGGTAGACAGCCAAGTGAGCAGAGTAGGCAGTGCACAGCTGGCTCCTTTACTGCTGGCTTACGACAGGGGATAAAAAGTACTTTGGTGACTACTACTACTAAAACCCCATGTTTTATGAACACTGAAATATCCTGTCCATGTTCTGCTTTGTTAATGCCCTCTTACTTGTGAGCAAAAAAAGTGCAGGTTCCCAAATACAAGATTGAAACATTTTCTTTTGGTGATGAACAAATCCTTCTCACCGCAGAAACCCTCCCACACAAAACTTTCCTTCCATTTATCTGTGACTTCCAATTAATAAACGCCTTGTTGTAAAGTTGTCAGCTCTGCTGAGTGGAGCAGGGCACTATCAAACTACTTAAATACTGACAGTAAGGATTTCCTTTTGAAAAAAAGGAAATGCAAGAACATGATGTGAGTCACAGAAAACTTCCCCATGTAAGAACTGATCTGAAGGGGATTCTGGGGAGCCAGTGAGACCAGAGAGCACAGCACTGGCATGTTGGGCACTTAAACTTTAGATACCTATTAGCTTCTCTCCAGGGCCTGCATGTCAACAAGGCCTAGAGGAAGTCTGTATGCACTAACTTTCACCAAGGAACAGAAGTACCTCAGTGTGCCCAACTTGTGTTTAAGAGAGATGACTTCCCCAGCATAAGCTAGACCTTGGTTTATGGCTGCTGCCTGTCAACACACTAAGCTGCTAATCCCAAAGGGGAGGTGCCCCCAGCCAGCACAGAACCCCACTGTGCACTGTGATGCACAGAACCCCACTCACCCTCGGGGGACCCTGTGGGCAGTTCCTGGAGCAACCTGGAAGGTGTTCCCATGCTCAAGGAGATATTCATGTTCCCTACTACTAAGTGAGAATGTGGTAAGCTTCAGGTCATGACATTCTAGTCAGATAAATGCAGGAGCTAAAAGGATACCCATCCATGCTCTATGCTGGCTGGTTGTGAGGGCAGACATCTCAGAGACTGAAAAGTCAAATGGTTCCAGTCTCCACTCATTTTTCTTTCAGCTGAAAACTTTCTGGTGCCTTGTCTCATTCACAGGGGAATCTCACCCCTGTCACTTTCATTTTGCTTTTAAGACAGATTCCTTTTCATTCTGTAAATCTTGGAACAGAACACTGTGGGTCTGTTTTATTTAATTGCTGATGTTATTATCACTTTCATATTTGGGATATTAGGCAAACCTTCCTTTCCCTGATGAAAGAGTGAGAACACCCACTGCATGTCTAAAGCAAGAGTATAAAAGAGAAGCTCCATAAATGATTTTGCTCTGTTTTTGAGACAGAATCTGAAGAGGAGGTTTGTGAATGAAGTCTTGAGTTTTATGGAAATGCATTACACTTGTGGACTTTAAAGAGAAATCTCTGGTTACTGTGCTCTGGCACTTGTAGCTTTTTGGTATTCTTTGCCTAGACCTTTTCTCTTTTCATACTCAGACAAGGTTGTGCTTCCTTTCCCATCCCAGGGGATTGTCAGTGAGGTTTGAATTGAGTAATTTATTTTCCTAAGTTCAGAATGTGTTACCATTTTTATATCTGAGTCACCTATGCACGATCAAAGCTTTAAAGACACAATTTTCAAAGGTGGCTGGGGATTTGACTACTCAATTAAACCAAGAGAAACTGAATCTCCCAATCCTCTGAGGTGCTTTGGGAAAATCTCTTGCTAAATGTAGCAGTTTAATGATGATCTAAAGATACATAAAGACATTTTCATCTCTTTTGACTGAAAAATCAAGGGCTACTTCCACAGAGTGGAAACTTGACAGGCATTAAAGAACACCACAAACCCCACAGAGGAAAATCTTACTCCATTCTTCTGGACTGCAGGTCAGTTAGTAGCCCTGGTTTTTTTCCTGAAGCGTAGCTAAATTGTAGGGCTAGGGCAGTATATCTGCTGTATTTTGGGGCTGCCTTTCCACAGGAAACATAAAGAATGGCATGTCAGAGGTCTGCAGCATACTGTTAGGATACAGGGAGTGTTCCTCTGGGTCAGGTGGTTTGACTTAAGTTCACATCTCCATATTTCCATTCCTATTCATAAGTAAAATAAGAATTAGCACTAGAACGCTGACATGAAAGCTGTCAGAGTGCTAAGGGCATCAGGTTGCCCTAGCTGCCCTAACCACCCTCTGCCCATTGGCCCAGCAGTCCAACTGAGGCTCAGGCATTGGCTTCTTCTATAAGCACTGTGCTGTTTGTTGAGCTTTATTAGTCTGTGTCCTGCCCTCCTGACTGCTTCAGAGTTGTTTTACTGCTGCAGAATGGCCTGTTACAGTTTAGGTGCTGCAGCTGCTGCTGTGCCCTGAGCCTGCTCTCTTGAGGCAGTGTGGGCTGGGCCCCGTGGCTGAGGGCACGGCCATGCCTGCAGATCCATGCCTGCTGGACATCCCAGCTCACCTGCTCCTGCTGCTCCTTTGGACAGGTGTGCTGGGTGCTGACCTGACACCCATCCCTGGCAATGGGTGACAACAGAAGGGCTTCAGTAAAACCCCTGAGAACCAGGTTATCCCAGGCACAAAGTGCCAGGTGAAGCCTTAAGTTTTAGCTTTCATGTTTTTCAGATTCTGTGCTGCCTAGGTGTGTGGTTCTGAGCCTCACATTAAGTGTTAGTAAGCTCTCTTCATAGAGCAGGCAGACAAAACAATCCTTTTCCAGCTTCAGACCAAGGACAACCGTTAGGAGTTTTCAGACCCCAAAGCATAAACAACGGTGGACTGAAGAGAGAAAATGAGAAGGATAGGACTGCCTAATCTGAAGCTGGATAATTAACTCCCATGTGCAAATGGACCAAACCTTATAAAAGTGTGAAACCTTGTGACCAGTCATCCATTTTGTGACCATTTTGGGTCCATCTTGGGTGTAGCCCTGGCCAGACACTTGTACTGCCCAGGGTGTATCCCGTAAGGCCTTTTAATAAATACCTACTTCATTCTTTTAGCTCTGTCTAGTCTCTGTTCTGGATCAGCCTTCACAAGGCATCACAGGTACCACTGTATTTACCAACATGCTGTAAGCTTAGGTGCAGCTGTAAGTGAGGTTTTGATTGTTCTGTAAGTTGTCATCACACTTTGTTGACTGGTACATCCAACATGAGTCTGTATCACTCTAGAGGACTTAGCTATCCTATTGCTGTTTACATATTGAAAGCTTTTTAGTTCACAGTTTTGTTTGATGCGATATTTTTTTTCACTTGGTGCCTTGATTTATTTCATTTAAAGCTGTATACGTGAGCTTGGTGAGTTATCTGATTGAGAAACATGGTGAGAATCAGAGCAATAACTGGTGGGTTGTTCTGTTTATTGATATTTCCCTTAGCGTGAACTATAAACAACAGATGACTTATGGAAAGAAAATTTGTGGAAAATTATGGATATTATCTACGTAAAGGTTGTCTGTGGCATTCAGAAAACATGATTTGCACGAATTCTGAAGTTCATACCACAGCAGAGGATTGCAAAATACATCCATCTGGTAGCTCCCTTATGTTTTTCTAGGCCGAATCTGTGATTTGGCTTCAGTGATAATAAAATCCAGATGTTGGCCCACAGGGAGCAAAAGTATTTACTAAACAGAATAATTTCCTTTTTTCAGTGATAAATCCACTAGACTCCCATCACCTTGTGAGAATGGAACACACTATGCTGAATAGTAGCAGGAAGCTCTGCATCTTATTAAAGGGCTCACTTACAAAAGTTGCCGACAGACACCCAATAATGGCATGAAGCTTTGTTTTGGTGTGGGAAATGGGGAATTTTGACTCATTTTGCCTTACAGGCCAAAGTTTCTTGAAATCTGGTATATTCACTAAGCAGCACACAAGTTGGGGTGATTTGCTGTGACAGAGCATGCAGTCTGTCAGCAGTCAAGTGCTTAAGGGAGGGGGGAAGATTTGGGATTTATTTGCTTGCAGAATATCATATCTAATTGTTAAGGAAACTCCTTTTTTTTCCTGAAGCGAGCTAGCTAGCACGATTCTGCATCTGTAAGCTTTCTACAGCACTTGGCTTTTGCTCTAGATCATTCCAGGGGAGCATTCTGCTGATGTTTACACAGTTGTTAAATGCTGCAACACTAAGTCCATTCAGGAGTGGAACTGGGAGCTGCATCCTGGTGCCCTGATAATCCAGGTAACTGCTTCTTTGACATTGCATTGCAACTGGTTGTAAATGGAATTTGCTAGAGAAAATTTGGAAGTATATAGACGTGTGTTGCTGGAAAAACACTGCTAAAAAGATAACTGTTGGAGAACATTTAGGGGGATAGCCAATAAAGCAGCAGGAGTGGAAGGTTTCTAAAATAGACTTGCTGTAGACCTCTTTTTTTTCTGTGCAGCTCAGTGCATACTGCCTTTCATGGCTCTTTTATGAGCATTGTTATCTTGAGTTCTGCAAGCTGAAGTTAATTGACAATACTGGGAGCCAAAGCTATTGCCCTAACAGAGAATGCAGAAATCCAGATCACATTCAAGTTGTAGAAAGGATATCTCTGTTGCAGGAGAACCAACAAGCTGCCCCAGGAAAATGCAGACAGTGTGTATCTTCCCACCTGCTTCCTATAGATTTCAGCCAATTTGTAGCCAGTGGTTACTTTTAATCTATTCCCTGTATGGAAGGATTTTTGTCAAGGTGGAAGTCAGACCAGTCACTGATTTTTCAAGGCTTATTTTGTTTTATTAAATCTTGTGCGGAGTTAAATACAGGAGCCCTTGCTACAAGGGAAGGTAATTGTTTTACAGACCTGGTCTGTAGGGAACTTAGTGGAGATGGCTTTTAATAAAAAGCATCTGGAAGGATGCCATGATTTAATTGAAAGGCCACCCCACGGAGCAAGGCACAGGCTAAAGCAGGAGGGTGTGGACTAAGCCCTGCATTGTCAAGCACTGCCATGAAGCTGTCATCCTGTGACAGCAATTTTCTGGCCCAAATGGGTACCTGCCCCAGCAAGTCTTTCCCAGCTCCTGCTGGTAATATTTTCTGGAATGCTGTGAGGGGCTTCCCAGCTGTGTGCCAGCAGGCAGGCCTGCCCTGGTAAGGGCTCCATGTGTTCGAAATGAGACTCACAGCTGGTGCCTTGCTGTTCTTTATGTTCAAGAGGAGCTTACAGGACCTCTCAGCAGCACTCTGGGGACACATCAGGGTGCGCCTGGCAGCAGGCTGTGTGCAGTGCTGGACTGAGTAACTTGGCTCCACTGGAAAACTACTGGAACCAGGAAAAACTGTGCTGCCTAGGTGGAGCTGGGAAGATGTTCGAAGTTCCCTAAGCAGTCTTTCAGGGACAAAAATCTCTAGACAAGCTTCTCCTGCCCTTGTTTTTAAGTAAGTGCATTGGTTTGATGTTGATTTAGGAGTGACAGCAGTGCTGATCCTTTTCCTTACCTGGTGTGATAGGCATGAGCCCTCTAACTGGCTTCCTGTGATCAAGGGTGAGCACATGTTTGAGGCAGCAGCTCCCCAAGGAGAGAAACTGGGGCTTAGATCGAGGAGTGTTGTGGAGCTTTGGCAGACAGCTTTCTTCCAGTTTGATGCAGCGTCTAGTGTTCCATTCCCAGCATCTTTCTTCTAGTGAGGTGACACCACCTGGTGCCAGCCTGCAAAGCTGCCTCTGTCTCTCCCTGGGTACAGCCACCTGCTATGAGCCTGTGCTACTAGTGTACTAAAGCCCAGGCAGGGAAATTCAGGCATCGAGGACTCGAGTTTCTCGTAGTATTCCCATGTCTGGGTGGCATGGTTGCACACAGGATATGGGTGTATGTAGATGTGCTGAGTGCCTTCATGAGATCCTGACCAGATTTGGCAAGTGGGAGATGAGAAAGAAAGTACTTCTCTGCTCTGCACCTGGTCTGGTATTTTGTAGATGGTCATAAGATCACCAGCAAATAGGAGATGACTGGTTCCAAACCCCAGAGATATGAAATTATGCCAAGGGCTGTTGAGGGGGAGAAAGCTGGAAGATGTGAAAGACTTCATGACTTCTTATTGCAGTTGTTATAGATTTAAAAAAAAAGCAACCAAAAACCAAACAGAAAAAGCCACTAACAAAAACAAAATGAAAACAAAACAACAACAAAAAACCCCAAAACTCGCATATCCTCCCACCACAGTAACAGGTATTGCCCTTTTGTGGTAGCCTGGTAGATTTAGGGGTTTTCTGGAACACATTATTGGAAAGGTGTAAAACTCCTTTACAGCCTACATCCTTAACTGCTAGAGAAAGCAATCAGTGTAGCAGCAACTTAAATAACAGTGAGGAATAAAATCAAGAAACAGATACTCAAGCTTGCTATAAAAACAGGCAACAAAGAAGCTCTGAAAAACTATTGCTGTTTCTAGAGAATTTCTGTGAGCAAAAACACCCAAGCTGAAGTGGGAGTGACCATACAGAATCTTCAGCCATGGGAGGATAGGTCTTGCAACTTGGTCCACATAAGAGAAACAAAAACCTGCCCTCGTCATCAGCTGGGTTCTGGGGAGCTGCTCTGTGAGCAAGGACAGAATTGAGGGCAGTTTTCCTTCATCTCCACAGTCTTTGATTTATGGTGGATAGAGTAATGCACTGCCATAGCTTGCCAGTTTTTTTGTGACTTCTACCTGCAGCTTCAAAATCTTTTTGTAAGGTTTTCCACCTCTTTTGCTCTGATAATAGATATTGGGACAATCTGGAAACCTGTCTTTAAATGTCCAACTGCATGTCCAGGACTGGTGAAATCTGACTGGCACTTCCTAGCATGAGGCAAACACATAAGCAAGCAGAAGCAAAATGTCATATGAGAGGATTTATTGGAGAAGAATCCAAGGTCTAGGCAGTTTGCTGGCAAAACTCAGTTAGAAAATTGGGATTGGAGGAAGCTTTACCTGTTCCACGGCTCCAAAGTCATGTCATGTTTCTTTAACGCCATACAGCTACTGTAGGCCTGGCAGTGCTTTCAAAGATGCTTTTACCTTGCAGGCAGGCACAGACTCTATTTGGCAGAACCAGCCTCAGATAACATTTAAGCACAGACCACAGCATGTGGCAAATGACTGTTAGCAACTGCCTGAAGGAATCCCTTAAAATAACCAGCTGTTTATTCTGATGGTTAATGAAAAAGCAGTTAGAGTGTTGCAATTTTACATTTGCTGAAACATTTAAGAGCTCCTCGAGGGAAATGACAGTAAACTGGGGTAATGTAAGTCTTGTGTTTATCCAGAGCTTACCTTCAGGTACCTCCTTAGAGCTTGTCAGCACAGGAACCATGTGGAGCTCAGAAGTGTGAGACTGCCTGAGAGGGAGAACAACTCAAACCACGAGACAGTAAAGCGTGGGAGGGGGCATTTCTTTCAGGTACTGGAACAACAGCTGTTGTTCTAAACATCAGTTTTTGCTGTTGTTAACCTGAAACCCCTCGGGTCTTTTTTTATTTTTGACCTAAAAATTGATGTGTGGAGGTAGAGATACTTGCTTTAAAAAAGAAAACAACAAAGTTCTTGGGTTTGGGGGATGAGGGTTAGGTAATAATTGTAATTATTTCAGTGGAATTCATAATAATGAAAGTGCTCTAGAATGAACCTGCTCAGACTAACCTATTGGAGGTTGGTTTTCTTTTTTTTTTTTTTTTTGTTTGGTTGGTTTGTTTTTTGGTTTGGTTTGGTTTTTGGGTTTTTTCCCCCTTATTTACTAAAGGACTAAATTCTTAAGAAGCTTGCAAGAGTTAAATGCTTGGTAGAAATGTAAGGTCAGTGGTCCCTGTTATGGTTTGACTGGCAGTGGTTTAAACAGATCCTAGCAAAATGAAGCAGTGCTTTAATTGTAGCTGATGCTTTTAAGTTTAAATGAAGCTTTGTTTCCTAAGGTCATTATAATACCAACTGCAATTTCTTTTCTAAGGAAGTCCAGAGGTATTTTAGATTACCCTGAAAAGATTCTCATTTAGACTACAGGAATGAAAACACATACCTGTCAAAGGATTTGCCCCAGGTCACCTGAACTTAACTTCATTATTGTAGCAGAGCCAACTTCCTTAAGAAGATGTGATTCATGATGGAGAATTTCATTGGAGGATATACATAGCTAACATAAAAGCTGCTTATATGTGCAGAATATCCAAATAAATCCTGATGTGAGGATCAGCACTTGGAATAAATGCAGTGATGCCAAACTCTTGAGGCAAGAAGGGGACTTGGAAGATCCCAGAGGATCCTTCATCAGTGTCTGAAGTGGGCCTACAGCATTTGTGCACATGTGAGGACTACGTCACCCTGTCTTGATCGCGCCAGTCAGTGAGCCAGGGCTAGAAACCAGCACCATTCCGAGGAGTTAACACTTGATGGGAACATGAAAAGGAACGAGGTGTAGGACACAACCATCACAGCTGCCTGACCTTGCTGTTTCTTGATGCCTCAGGTTAGCACCCCTTGAGAGAACCCAGGTAGTGAGTGAGCTGTGACCGTGACAGTTTACCTACCACTTGAGTTCTTCTGGGGGGAAGGGTTTCATCCAGTGAAAATTTTGTATTGAGAGGCTTCTTTTGGTCAAGAGCGTGTTCTGAGCAGTGTGTTCATGAGCTGTGGGAGTACCCAGCACAAATCCTGTTGCCTATCCAGGGGTTTGGCCAGTATGGGATCTGTAATGCTCTATGTTGGCACCACTATGTTAGAACTCCACTACAATCCAGGGTGTCTTGGAGAATGAGGAAAAAAACATTGGCCGTGGGATTTAAGACCAGGCATCCAGTCTTTTCTTAGCAAAGGTGAAGAAGAGACTTATTCCATTCTGTGGGGCTATAGTAATTTTGAATTCAGAAGCACTCAGCTGGGGCAAACTGTGCTCTGGAGCAATTATTTCAGTTTGCAGTTGTATTAAGGGCTTCCTTAAAGAAATTGATGCAGTGTTATCCATGTCATAAGTAATGGTAAAAATTTTAGGATTTAATGCTAAGGGGTTTGAAATCTTCAAAAGCTCAGACAGTGATGACAGAACAGTGTTCCTGCCTTTATCAGCTCATCTCTAAATTCAACATGTCACAAGAAAGTGTGCAGAAACATCTCAACAAAAAATTCACAAAGCAGTTGGAGTAAAAGTGTGCTTCACTTCAGATAGGCACCAGCACCACTCCTGCTGGCCTCTGTAGTGGGTTGGACAGAAGCTAACATTCCTTCTGAGAACGTGCTGATACCTGCTCAGGACGAAGCTGATACACCTCACTTACTGCCTGAAGTAAAAAAATACTACCCAGAGTAATTGGAGCAACAAATGTATCAGAAATAGATACTTAGAAATAATAATTGCAATGCAAATATTTCATTTGTTTAAATTCTCCGTCTCTCCCCCTGGAATTCTCCTAGGAAGATAGGCCAGCCCGGCCCCTGCAGTGATTGTGTTTGACAGCAGCAGCAGGAGAACTGACAGCCACTGTTCCCTCCCACGTTTTCAGTATAGCAACACACCCAAACTGAGCTTGGAATATATATATTCACTGGATCATTTCTGTATTGCATTAACAAGCTTTGACACTAATGCTAATGCTTCATTAGAAGAAACATGACAAGTAGGCTGGCTCGACGTGCATTTAGCACTGAAAGATTTCTAGAACACACAGAGACTTTTGTTGCTGCTTGACAGCTTTGGCTGTCTCAAATCTCTGCTCAGTCACAGGAGAGGGGCAGCCAGCAGTGCTGCTTTCCCTCCCTTGGCTGTACTGGGGTCCTGGTGCAGAGACTGATTCTTTGTGTTCAGGAATGGACATTTAATCTTCAGGCCTGTTTCGTTCGGGATCTCCCTCGGCAAACGCTGCAGAGGAGCACAGAAACGGAGGACTGTGGCTTTGCCGGGCTGTTGGACGGGGCAACAAAGCCAACGCACCTGGCGCTGCAGAGCTTGCAGACAGTTTGGAGGGGGGGGGAAGTTGTTGCCGTCTCATACGTGGCAACCCGATATAAATCACCGAAACAACATCAGCGAGATGAAGCGACAAGAGCACTTGTTTTAATAGCAGCAAAACCCGCCCGAGCCGGGGCGTCTCGGAGCCGCGGCACCTCGGGCGGGAGGGAGCGCCGGAGCCGGCCGGGGCCCTCCCACCGGGCACGGGTTTCCGACGGCGAGCCGGGAGCGAAGGAAGGGAGCCGGGAGCGAAGGAAGGGAGCGGACACGTGTCCTTGGGCGGCGAAGCGGGACTGCAGGGGACAGGAACTCCTCGGGACAGCGAGTCCCCGGCCGCGGCGTGCGCAGGGCTCGCATGGCCAGCGGGACGGTCCTGCCGCGCTCCGCCAACTGAAATAAAGCCCCGGGCCGGGTCAGTCGGGGAGCTTTTGGTCACCTTGTGTTTTCAGAGCTTGGGGGAGCTGATGCAGACCTGTCTGACAGCCTACGTCATGAAACGCAACGGAGATGCTTTTCAGCTCTCTGGCACGCTGGGAGAGGGGGAAACACAGACACCGTGCAAGGTCATGGGCCTTGGCAGCTCCTTCCCAACGTGTGCTTTCTGACTGCCAGAGATTTTAGGGACCGCATGTCTCAGAGGATGGTCAGAGTAACAGAGATTTCCCGTGACTGGGTGCAACACACCTCCTTGGCAAGACGATAAAACCACCCGGGTTTCAGGTAACCGTGTCCAATTTCATATCCAGGTTTTTTCACATCAACGGCAGCTTCTTGCCAACAAGTTCATAATATCCCTAAGCACCCTATCCATCAGCCCAAACTGCTCCACAGCTGCAGCTGTCAGCAGAAGGGTGAATCTCTGCTTTGTAGTGCCCCGCAGTGAGCGGTGAGGACGCTGGTGCTCCAGGTGATGCCCAGGCACGACCCTGGTTACCCGTGGCAGGGATCTGGCAGGTGCTTGGTACTGTGGCTCTGCTTCCTATTTCCACTGGACTCTGGGGCTGAGCCAAGGAGAAATACCTAGGTCTCAGCTACACAAAATACTAAAGCCTTATGTGCACAGCTGGATTTAAAGCACTTGCACCCTCCAGGAACTAACTGGCCGTCCCTCACTCACATGACTGAGTTTCCTTTCTTTTGGAAGGGCCAGAATTGTGATATGTTCTCTCCTGTTTCTGATTTCTTTCCAGGCTGTGGAGATGCACAATACAACCCCTGGCACAGCTACACCGAGTTCCTTTCTGTTGCTGTCTTGGGTTGTAATGCAAGATGTAACCAGAAGTGTGTATTATATTTCCATCTGTTGAAACTGGTTGGGGAGGTGTTTTCTTTATCTCTTCTATGACCCATTCCTCATAAATCCGGGGCAAGGGGACGAATGTCTTCTGTTAATGGGCCATTAAGGCTCACCACATGACTGATAAAATTACATCATCCCAGTATGAGATGTTCCACACAGCGAGAGAAGCCAAGCATTCCTACCTGGATAAAACTTGAGATTCAGAACACAAGCACAGCCTGTTTCCACAGGATTCCCAGAGGAAGACTGGACCCATCTCACCACCACTGGACCTTCAGAGAAAACTACAGCCTCCTACAGGATCATTGCTGCTCCAACAGAACCACTTTTGTCACTCCAGCAGGACTTAATTGCACTGCTACCAAGACCCTGACCAACAGGGTGTCAGGTTGTATTCTGACTCTGTCAGTGTTTTCTTTTTTGTTTGTTTGCTTTTTTGTACTACTACATTTTTATTTTTAATATTCCTAGTAAAGAACTGTTATTCCTAGTCCCATATCTTTGCCCGAAAGCCCCTTAATTTCAAAGCTATAATAATTCAGAGGGAAGGGGTTTACATTCTCCATTCCAAGGGAGGCTCCATCTTTCCCTGGCAGACACCTGTCTTTCCAAATCAGGACAGCTGCGCTGTCTGGGAAGCTGTCTGACAGAGCCATGGGTTCTCAGGCAGCTGGTGAGTGGCTGTGACCTTCCTGGAGATGTGTAGGGCACACAGTCCTTCACAGAGGTAAAGGAGACTTTTTCCCTTTGACTCTGAGCTTCCACTCTCAGTTGTGGCAGTGCTCTGTTGGGCAGCTGCCGTGGACAGCAGGGCTTCATCCCATCCAAGTACAGGCAGCCACATTTGTCCCTCTGTCTGAGACACCACCACTGCCAGGACAAACCCCACTCCCTCCCGTGACCGAGGCAGGAGTTGAGACACACAGACTTCCCAGTTGCTCCCCATTTCCTGTGTGGGTGCCCACTCCTCCTTATCTCCCAGAAGAACAGATTGCTCTGGATTAGTTCCATTTTTCTGAGAGAAACTTTGACCCTCCAGGAGGAAGGTTTTGCCCAGCTCATAACTGTCGCCTGCTGGGGCCTGGCTCTCTAGGTCTCCACGATGGCAGGTGCCCTGCCTGCCCCTCTTTCCTGGTGCCTGCTGCAGAAGGCTCCTGGCAGGAGGCCCTGGCACACTGTCATCCCTGTGAAACTGGAGAAGCTGGCACAGCCTGGGGCACTGTGAGGAGGGAAACTCAGACTTGTCAGTTTAGTCCATGCCTGCCAGGAGATTTGGGTTTTCCTCCAGCCTTTTTTTTTTTGTTTTGGTTTGGGTTTGTCTGTTTGCCTGTATTTCTAGGTTTGTTAGCGTTAGCTTGATGATAGCTTTGGTTTCTGCTGCAGTCTCTAGGGGAGAGTCAGGTCAGTGCAGGTCTCTAGGGGATCCTCATTCTGGGAGTTTAGGGCATGAGGTCCATCCCTGTGTCCCCAGATGTGCTGTGGTCAAGCTCCTTCTCTCCCAGGGCATGACAGGGAGGCTTTGCCTGGGGTAATTCTTGTCCCCACAAGAATTAACCACCCTGGTGTGGTGGTTCTTACTCCCGGCACCCAATGACCATCTTAGGGGGACACTTGCTCATGAGGGTTTTTCCAAGGCTTGTGCCTGGCTGATGCTCCATTCCCCAGGCAGCAGGGAAGAGTAGCAATGCCTCTCATAAGGAATCGTGAGTGAGCTAAACTCAGCAGTACCAAACTGAATTCAGCCAAACCCAGCAAGCAGCACCAAGTTCAGCTGAACCGAACCGAGCTTGGCCGAACCCGGCACCCTGCTCTCATCACCATTAATTAGCTCGAATGCAGTCACTGCCTAAGGAGCTGACACAGGGACATTCTGGGAGCGGGCAGGGCCCTACAGCGACACAGGGCTGGGGATGGGAGGGGCTGTTTGACTCCGCCGACGTGTTCGGCCTCGTCACAGGCAGAGGTGCCAGGGGCAGCGAGCAAGAAGGAGCCGTGGGTGCGATACCTCAGCCGTGGCAGCGGCCCTGGCTCAGCAGCGGGGTGCAGGCCCGGCTGTGCCCGGCGTGCCGGGCGGCTGGAGGGGCGCGTCCCGCAGTCCCGGTTGGCTTTGGCAGGAGGCGCCGTGGGGCCGCTGTGAGGGCGCTCCCCGCAGTACCGGAGTGAGTCCCGCAGGGGGCGCCGCGGCGGGAGCTCGGGGCCGCAGCGGCGCTTCGGGCGGTGCCGGGCGGGGGCGGGGGCGGAGCGCCGGTGACTCGGCCCCGCCCCAGGCCTGCCCCGGGCCCGCCCCGCGGCCTTTTCCCGGCGGAAAGGCGCGGCCCTGACTCGAGTAGTGCACGCCCGGGAGAGGTGTGTGCGGTACCCGCGGCGGTGCTGGGCTGTAACGGGCAGCTGGATGCTGCTGGGGCGCGTGGCTGGGGCCGTCGCTTGGGGCAAAGGAGCCACTGCTGGCAAAGGGGCCGGGGTTGGGCCGGGTCCCCCGTGTTGTGAGCCGGGTCCCCCCGCCTCCCCTTCTTTCCAGGCTGTACTGTGCCCGTGGAGAGGCCTTTGGATGTCTGCGGTGATGGTTCCGGAGCTGTGGGGGAGCTGCAGACAGGGCTGCTCGGCACAGCTCCCCAGAATGGCCCTCCCCCGACTGGACTCTCGCAGAGGATGGGGCAGCTGCAGCCACCGGGTCATTCCTGTGAAGTTCGGGAACTCTGGGAAAGGGTTTCCTGACTGTCCCTGTCTCCAGGCAAGCTGAACCTTGTTGTCCAGAGGCCCTGCCTGAGCAGCCCGGCTCGGCACAGCTCCGTTCTTGCTCCCAGGCTCCCCGGAGGGAGGCTGAGGCACCAAAGTGGCTGGAAAGGGGCGCCTGGGGCCTGCAGCCACAGCAGGGGGAAGGAGAGGAGGCAAAGCCTCTACACCAGCCGAGGGCCCAGCCTGCCCAGGAGAAACTTCTGAGAGGCACCGGGGCCTCTCGTTTGCCCGGAAAGGTGCAGCCGTTGTGGGGCTCAGGGGGGTGGCCCGGCCCTGGCAGCACTACAGAGTAAAGGGGCAGGTAATGGCCCACAGGGACTGGCTGCAGTCCTTAAAAGCAGTTTGCTTTCAGCACTGCATTTTGCTGTCTGCGGGGACCTGTGGTGTGGGCGGGGAGCTCCTGCTGGGGCGAGAGCTGCATCTTCCAAGAGGCAAAGCTGCAGCCTGTTCCTCACCAGGGACTATCTCCATGCAGGAAACAGCACAGGGGACTGGCTGAGGGGCTCAGCCTGGGACACAGACCCAACAGGAGCAGCCCTGGGCGCGCTGGCACAGCAGGATGAGCCCAGGTGAGGAGCGTGGCCCCAGTGTAGCACCAAGAGAGGCTGGCACGGGAGGATGAGCCCAGGTGAGTGCTCTGACCCAGGCAGCTCTGCTGTGCTCCTGGGGAAAGCAGCAGGATCAGGCTGTGCTTGTGGTTTCTGGTTGTGTGGCCTGTTCTGTTGTGGTTTGGGGCTGCACTGGCAGTGCTTCTGGACAGGGCCTTGGCTGCAGGGAGATCAGGACAGGAACGGGGGCTCGGATTCAGCTGTGCCCAACAACTGTGGGAGCCATCGCTGTGAAGGGAGCCGAGAGGTGCTACACCAGAGCTGCCCGAGGGTGGGTTCACCCACAGCATCAGCAACCACCCAGTGCGTGCTGTGCTGCTTTGGCTTCTGCTCATGGACAGGCTGGGGATGATCATCTCCTGCTCCCCCTCCTCGGGGGCTTCTGGTTGCTCTGGGCCCTTTGCAGTCTGTTTCATTTGATATTTGGCATTGGGCTTGGCTCAGCAGTGTTTGATGAACTTTGGCATGTTCAGGCTGGCATCAGTTTGTGCTGTGCTTGGGTCAGTGATGGTTATCAGGATGTGCAGCACAGGCTGTGGCTCCCCACTCCTGCTCCGGGGCAGGGTGAGGGTGGCCCTCACCCAGGGAAAGGTGCTGAGCACTGCCCACCCTCAGCCCCCGTATTGTTTGGTGGCTGGTTCCCCAAACGCCCCTCACTGAGCAGAGGGGCTGCAGCAATCTGTGCCTCCTTTGCTCTTCTGGGCAGAAACGTGCATTTTCTGGGTTGAGCCCTGAGCTCTCCCGTTGTTGTTTCTCTTTCCCCTCCCCAGGGCGCAGCGCTGGGCAGTCTGTGCCCAAAGCAAGGGGCAGCAGGAGGGAAGGCTTGTCCCTGCCTGGGAGGGGGATAGGGGTCTCCTGTGGGTTGTGGAGCTGTGCTGTGCACCCTGGGGATGCCGACTGACCCCTCCTTGCAGAGACAGAGGAGACACTGCTGGACCACGGCCCCAGGAGAGCCCCTGCCTCACTTCTGCTCTCAGGGATGGCACTGGGAGACACCTCCACGCAGAGAGTGACGCTTGGCATGGCTTCAGTCCCCGATGGAAGAGGCTGCGCTCCCCGCTGCCCAGAGCTCCTGAGCAGGGACATCCACACCCGCGCCTGGCTCGGAATGCGGGGTGCACAAATTCCACATCCAGCCATGAGACGTTCCTGCTGCAGCCAAGTCTCGGGTTTGGTTTCTCTCACCCGAGATTCAGGTGGTGGTTCTGGTGGTGGTTCGAGTGGGTGTTTTTTTGCCCTCTGAAGGCTTTGAGCCAGACACGAGAATGAAATGGAGTCTTCAAGGTCTTGTTGTTTCTTGGTTTCTCGCATGTTTATTAATTCTTATCCTACAAGTTTTTCTCTGTGCCCGGCCGAGATGTTCACAGCTGCTCAGGCACAGGACAACTCCCCCCATGATGGGAGGTCGCTGCCTCTTATACAGATAATTACGTGCTTATTATTTACAGTTCTGTGCCGATGCCTGTTACCTATCCTAAAGGGGTCATCTCTACTCTGACCCAATCTCCTTAAACCACTTTGTGCCACTGTCACTGCAGAAGATGGATGCCAAGGGGGAACAAGAAGAACCCAGGGTACCACCCTAAATCCTCCATCTTGTTCCCCATTCTAAGAACCCAAAACTACAAAATTTTCCACCCTGTGATAAACTACACTACTGTCTGTCACACCTTTGTGACTTGTGTTTCTTCTCTGTGTTGGAAGTTTTTCTCATGGACTGAAATCAAAGTCTGTGTCTTCCTGGGCTCTGTGCCAGGCACTTCCCCTGGGCAGACCGCCTGGACAGGTCTCAAAGCCTCTTTCTGGGGTCCCAGACCCCTCTGCCGCGGTCTGTGACCATCCAGGGCGGCCAGAGGGATGCGCTGGACTCTCCCTCGGGGACGCCTGTGCTCGTTACAGCTCCGCCTGATGGACGCTCTGGACAAGAGCTGTTCCTGGTTCTCACAGCTCCTGCTGACTGACCCCCCTGCTGGCTTAGATCTGGACCCAGGCCATTTCTATTCCTTCTGCTTCTTTCACTTGCAGGTGTTATCCAGTCCGACTTGCTGGATCACCAGTTCTGGCTATTGCATGTTCTTTATTCCATTTTATGGCTGCTCCTGTACCCCTTTTAAAGCTGTCTCACTGAGCAGGAAGCCTTTTCTTTGTGACTGTCAACACAGAGACAGACGAGCCCGGGGTCTGTGTCAGACCGCACGATGAGC
>VZDJ01000247.1:1795246-1813484 GCA_008694505.1 Cyanoderma ruficeps | reverse complement strand
CAAGCAATTGGAAAATCCCAAATTTTGCACCACTACAGGGGTGTAGGAACAAACCATTCCACACATATAGCAAAACATACAGAACTTTAGAAAACCCAAAATGCGCACTGCTGCATCTCACGGCCTAGATATTATTTTGTAGAGATTAAAATTTTTCTTGTAACCTTGAAAGTTGCCTACTTATGATGCAGCTCGGATTACAAACTCAGGATAAATTGAGGGCTCAAAGTCTTGGGTTTTACATGTCCAGTATCCCACTGAGAATGTCCAAATGCACATTTATAGATTTTAAAGTCATTTTTTTCAGGGCCAAAATCTCATTTGAAGGGTCTGAAGCTGATTTTTAGTACTCAGAGTCTTTCTAGGACCCATAGTTTCATTTTTAGAACTCAAAACTGCCTGGATTGTGTCCAAACCCTCATCTATATGCTCCAAGTACTGCTCTTAAGGTGTCAAGAGCAATCCAAAGGGCTAAAAACATCATTTTGAAGGCCTTAGGTCTGATCTGGAAGGTCCAAAGCCTCATTTGTAGAGACCAAAAGTGTCGTTTTTAGGCCCAAATCATCTTTGTAACTTCCAAAGCCTCGCTGTCAGGGGCCAAAGCCTCCTTTTTAACATTCAGTCTTTAATTTGGCAGGCTCAAAGCCTTCTTTTAAGCCTGCAAGGAGGCATTTATAAGGTACAAATCCTTTGTTTGTGGTATTGAAGCGTCCCTAAGGGCACTAAA
Organism: Cyanoderma ruficeps; assembly: GCA_008694505.1. Lineage (NCBI taxonomy): Eukaryota > Metazoa > Chordata > Aves > Passeriformes > Timaliidae > Cyanoderma > Cyanoderma ruficeps. The sequence continues at coordinate 1,812,757 of VZDJ01000247.1, read as the reverse complement.
CATAACTTCAGAGTTCAAGCCCTCCTTTTCATTTCCAAAGACCCATTTTTAGGGTCCAAGATTTCATTCTGAAGACCCAAACCCTCATTTGTAAGAGTTTGAAGCCCTCTTTTACAGCTCAAAAATTCTGGTGGAGTGTCCAAAGCCCTTCAATCAGCACAAAGGTTCATTTCTTGAGGCCAGAGATTACTTCCTTTGCACGGTCCAAAGGATCATTTGTAGCATCTCACATATTCTTTTCTTGTAAAGCCACTGTTTTATGGCAAAAATCCTCATTCCTAGCCTCCCATTCTCTCTTTTTATTACTCACAGACTTTTTTTAGGGTCCACAGTTTTATTTGGAGAATTCAAAACTCATTTGACACAGAGAAATCATCTGCTCCCATTCCAAAGTTACAAGGAGAAGGTCAAAAGCCTCGTGTTTTCTTCCCAAAGTTCTAGTTTTAGCTCCCATAGCAGATATTTTTAGGCTACAAAGCCTCAGTTATAGTGTTCCAAGTGTCCATTTCAGTTTTCAACATCTCCTTTTGGCAGTCCAAAGCACTGTTTTTCCTCTCCAAAACTTCCTTTTGCATTCTAAATAGGCATTTTTATGATCCAACCAGTCATTTTTAGGGTCCAGGCTGCATCTTGATTGTCCAAACCCTCATCTGCAAGATTCAAAGCCCTCTCTTATGGCCCCAAGCCTCATTTATAGAACCCAGATCTTTTCTTCTAGGCTTGAAAGAACATGGGCATGCTAGTTCAATTTCAGAAAAGCAAAGATGCTCAGTGGGTTGGGGCACCTCTCTCAAGAAGACAGGCTTAGAGAGTTTGGGTGTTTCAGCCTGGAGAAGGCTCCAGGGTCTTCCTGTACCTTCTAGCCCCAAAACAGTCTCCAAAGATCTGGAGAGTGACACTGCACAAAGAGGTACAGAGTGACATAACAAGAGGTAATGGTTTCAAACAGACAAAAATTAGGTTTAGATTAGATTTTGGGAAGAAATCCTCTTCTGAGAAGGTAGTGAGGCCCTGGAACAAGTTGCTGGGAGCAGCTTCTCCATCCCTGGAAGTGTTCAAGCCCTTGACAGGGCTTGAAGCTACCTGGTCTAGTAGAACATGTCCCTGCCTTTGACAAGGGAGTTTGAAAGAGATGATGTTTAAGGTTCCTTCCAATCCGAAATATTCTAGTATTCTAGGATCCTATTATTCTGTGATTGGAAAATTCTACGAAAGTTTCCTTTTTAGGGGCCAAACACTTACTTTTATGTCCCACACCTGCCAGGAGCCTGCCCTGGCCTATGGTCTCCATAGGCCCCAGCTTCTTGATAGAGCTGTTGATGGACACCTCAGGGGGACACCACTGCTGTCTGGATTCTCATTTAGGCATCTCTGACACCTTGAGCCTGGGAGGAAGGCCACCTGGAGGGTGAAACAGGGCTTTTCCACCCACCTTCTCAAACAGGGGGATCTGCAGCCACTTGTCCATGATAATTCACAGAGAGCTATGGAATATGTCCAAGGATGGAGCCTCCATAGGCTCACTCAATAGCCTCTGCTAGTGTTCGGCAGGCTTTACTGCTCCCTTTCAGAGCTGCAAGGGGTACCATCTCTGCAGGGGGGGCTATCTCTGCAGCCTGCAAGGGGGGGTATCTCTGGAGCCTGCCCAGTCCCTCAGGGACAGCAGCATAACCCCAGGCCTAAGCACTGCTCTTCCAGTTTGCTGTCATGTGCCAATTTGCTGACCATGTCCTCTGCCCCAGAAGACAGACCATTTGTTGAGGAAGATGTTAACCAGGATCAATCCCAGTGTTGATTCCTGGGAGACAATGTTTGTTCCTGGCAACACAATAGACTTGGTGGCACTGAGCAGCACCCTTTGGGCCCAGCCATCCAGCCTTTTTCAGTCCCAAACACTGTTGGCTCATCCAGTTCATGCCCTTTCGAGTGACTTGAACTCCATATTTAAAAGAGAAGAGATTGTTCATTGGACACATGCAAGCATGCAGCTTTCAAAATCCCATTACACAAACATCCCATAGGGAGTATTTCTACCAATTGCTCCAAAACCTACAGAGAAGGAAACACCTTGTAAATTATATACACAAGGTTAACAAGGGATTTTAATTCTGGCTTTGTCTTTTCTGCCTGTTTGTTTCAAATGATTGTTTCCTCCTCCTCTTTGCTGACTGGTGGAAGTCTGTGATATCCACAATCCGTCTGTGGAGATCATAGCCCCGCTGTGGTGATCTGCCCTGCTCTGTCTGCCTTGGCAGGGACTGCTGCTGAGCAGCACTGGGTGCAGTAGCCCTCTTAGAGCTGGCATTTGAGGACCCTTCCAGTGTATCATCCTTTGGGTCTTGGTCACAATGTGGAGGGCTTCTTCTCCACCAGCTCCTCCTCCTCCTCCTCACTGACTGGTGGTAGTCCATGACCTCCACAAACTGTCTGCAAAGATCATAGCCCTGCTGTGAGGACTGGCTTTGTTTTCTCTGTCTTGGCAGGTGTTGTACCCAAGCAGCACTGGGCTCAGGAGCACACCAACAGCTTCTGTTGAAGGGCCCTGAAGCTGTGCCATCCTTGAGAGCATAGTCACGACCTGGAAGACTATTTCTCTTTCTCTTCCTCCCTGTTGAGTTGTTGGAGTCAGTGTCATTCATGAACCAGCTGCAGTGATCATTACCCCACCGCAGGGATCTACTCTGGATCCTCTCCCTGGCACTTGTCCTCTGGTAGTGTGTTGACATAGTCCTACCTGGTTGACTGTGTGTCCCTGCCTGCTCACTGCTGGCCCCCCACTGACTGAGGAAGGAATGGGCATAGGATGGTGTCAGAGAGGAAGTCACCATTCCTCCCATTTTCAAATCAGAGCATCTGGAGAAAAAAAAGTGATCTCAGTTTAGGACGTTCCTTGCAGGCACCTCTGGGATTCAGTAATTTTCTTGGAGTGGTTTTGACAGTAGAGAGAAGATTTCAGCAAGGTCACCAATGGAAAATTTGATAGGGGTCTTCCCACCAGGTCTGCGCCTGTCAGAACAAGTCTTCATCTCTATTCTCCCTACAGCCTTCATTTCACAGACTCCTAGAAAGGTTTGGTTTGGAGGGTTCCTTACACATCATCTAGTTCCACCTCCCCCTACTATGAGCAGGGACATGTACAGGTTGCTCCAACTTCCATCCAGCCTGACCTTAAGCACTTCCAGGAATGAGGCAGCCACACCTTAGAGAAGCTCATAGACAACTTCTGCCCATGCCTCACCATCCTTACAGGCAAGAATTTCTTTCTAATAACTAATATAAATCTCTCTTTCACTTTGAAATTTTTACCTCTTGTCCTGTCACTGCATTCCCTGATAAAGAATCCCTCTCAATCTTTGCTGGAGTCCCCTTTAGGTCCTCTCAACATGACCTAGTTTTAGAGAGCACACAAGGAGTAGCTTACACAGGCCAGCACCCCAAACCCCAGCAAGAGAAGGACTGATATGACGTAGTTCAGAATTGATAGCACTGAAGTGAGCAGGGAAGAATTGCCTCCTATGACAGAAACACCCAGGAGGATGAGAAGATAAACAGCAAAGCCAGGAAAAGGAAACATATTCTGAACACATGACCCTGGTTATTACCTGGCATAGAACAGCAAATAGGCTTGCTGCCTGAGAACTGCATGAATGCCACAATTATCCACAGACTCATCATCCATCTTGTACCATAGTCCATTGCTGGCCTGCAATGGAAGTTATCCATCTCTGAAAAGGAACTGCAGATTTTCTCCACAACACCAAAGAGAGAGCAGCTGAACAAAGAGTACACCAAAACAAATCCAGATCAGCCCTGAAGGAGACCTTCTCTCTCTCAAAAGCCTTGGATACCTGTAACACTGACAAGGAACTTTATCTTTCCAGCACACATTACTCTATCAAGAGGGAAGTTGCTCTTTACCTTTGTGTAGCAGAAGAAGTGTCCATCAAGACAGGTGTCACCACTGTGCACCACAAGAGCATATAAGGAGTAGAGGAGGGGTTCTCCAGTGTCACACATGTATGGCCGAAGATCCAAGTATTCAGGATACTCAACAATCTACAGAAAGACCAAATGGACTTGGAAATGATCCTGAACTACCACATGAAAAAGCCCTTCATCACATAATGGTTTAGGCAGCAGGAAACTGTTCTCAGACAAAGCAGCTCTGTTGGAGTAGAGTCCAGGATAATCTTCTCATAGGAACTCTCCTCTTGCCACAACAGAACACAAAACCCCAAACATGAGCAGCTTCTGAAAGAGCATACTGCTTTGGGGAATCTCCTGCTTCAAAGAGGAAGTTGCACTGTAGTTGCATACACACCTTGCTGATCTTCTTGCCTGTGTGATCGGCAGCCCTTTCCAGGCACACTGTGAAGACCTTGGGCACACGATAGACTGTAACCCTCTTAGACGAGGTTACCTTCTTCTTACACCTTGAAATAAAGCAGAGCCAAGTGCTGAAATGCACCCTATCTTTGCCCAACAAGACCAGACAAGGTTTTGTGTCTCACATATCCTTAGAGTATTTTAAGGTTATTCCATGCCGTAAGGTCACATTAAAAATACCTGTCTCATTATTGTGCTCTAAACCTCCACAAAAAGATGATTCTGCTCAGTGACATGCAGCTCCTTCACACAAAATGAAGTGTTAATAAGTTGTTAGAAATCATCTTACTTGCAACATTTGAGGCAGTATTTTCCATCCAGCTTCTTGGGTGTCACAAAGTCCTCCAGAGCTGTGGTGAGGGATGAGGGTGCCTGGAGAGGTTAGAAAGGAGCAGCTGAGCTGTGGGAAATGCACATGCCAAGGACTCAGCAAGAAGATCCAGGATCCTCAGCTGGTGCTGAGGAGACCCAACAAGACCCTGCAGGGAGGGAGGGAGGGAGGGAGNTGCAGTGGGTGTAGCTTGCCCTGGTCAGTCCATTATTTGTCCATCCAGAGGTCCAGGCCTCAGTGGGCTGCAGGTGCTAGCCCTCGGTCCTCCTCTGGGTTTTCAGTCCAGAGCAGATTTAAACAGTCCCAAGAAAAAGGAAAAAAAACAATCCAGGAAGCTTTTTTGCCTCAGCTAGCTAAACTAACTAAAAGCAAAAAAACCCCTCTGTCCGTGCCTCTGAAAAACACCACCAGAGTCCAGAGAAAAGAATGTGTAGGAGTGAACGCTGTTTTCTCAAAACAAACTGCGCGCTTCTTCTTTCCCTGCTTCACGCTCAGAAGCAGTCTTAAAGGTACAGAACACAACATACAGCACACACTGAAGAGACAGTTGGGGATACAAGCATCATAACGTCACCCTAGGACACAGATTCAGAAGGGACAGGCAAAGAATCACAGAATTCACAGAATCACTAGGTTGGAGGAGACCTCCAAGATCATTGAGTCCAATGCAGCCCTAACACCTCAACTAAAGCATGGCACTGAGTGCCACATCCAGTCTTTCTTTAAACACATCCAGGGATGGTGACTCCATCACCTCCCCAGGCAAGATCATCCTAATATTTTATCACCCTTTCTGTAAAAAGCTTTTTCCTAATATCCAAGATATATTTCCCTTGGTGCAGCTTAAGACTGTGTCATCTCCTGTCACTTGCTGCCTGGAGAAAGAGACAAACCCCCACCTGACTACAACCACCTTTCAGGAGGTTGTAGAGAGTGATAAGGTCACATTTGAGTCTCCTTTTCTCCAGGCTAAACAACCCCAGCTCCCTCTGTCATTCCTTATAGGGCTTGTGTTTCTCTGGAAGCCCCTCACCAGCCTTGTTGCCCTCCTCTGGACATGCTCAAACGTCTCAACATCCTTCCTAAACTGAGGCATCCAGAACTGGACACAGTGCTCGAGGCGCAGCCTCACCAGTACCAAGTACAGGGGAAGAATGACCTCCCTGCTCCTGCTGGCCTCACCATTCCTGATACAGACCAGGATGCCACTGGCCTTCTTGGCCACATGGGCACACTGCTGGCTCATGTTCAGTCACCTGTTGACCAGTACCCCCAGGTCCCTTTCCGCCTGGGCATTGTTCAGCCACACCGTCCCCAGCCTAGAGCTCTGCTAGAGCACTGCAGGGGTTGTTGTGGCCAAAGTGCAGGACTCAGCACTTGGACTTATTAAACTTCATCTTATTGGACTCTGTCCATCCATCCAACCGTTCCAACTGTTCCTAACAAGCCCAGGACATTTTAATACAGGGAAAACATTTTTCAGAAATTTTTGATGGTCACAAGTTTTTGGTTCAATAAGCCAAGAGGGTTTAGCTTGCAGGGACAGAGATACCAGGCTAGAAAGAGGTGCCTTCCTGAAGATGGACACACATCTTGTGTCATCTATGGACACACACAATAGAACAATGGCTTCTTCTTCTTCTTCTTTGAACACAAGCCCATGGGGCTGACAAAGAAGGGCTACTGTCCTCCTAAATACAGTTCCAGGTTTTGTAATCCTTAGGATGTAGTCAAGAGATTTACAAGGAAATATTCCTGAAAGTACTCACACAACTGGCTATGGTCACAAGAGAGTAGGTAGTTGGCCAAAGGGGGTGTGTATGTCAGGCACTGCAGGATGACATTGATGTAGCAAGTACTGCCCAGGTTGCAGAGTCCTGCTCCAGGTCTCTGTCTTTGCTGCCAGTCCATGCAAATCTCCTCCGGGGGAAAGAGGATCCTTTGTGGCAGAGCCATTCCCTCAGCAATGCCTGCAGGGAAATAATATTTGATGAGATGTGACAACATTGTTGCTTGAAAACACATTCAAATGTTGAATTCTCTACCAAGGACAACATCTCTAACCACCATCACAGAAACATTGGGGAAAGCCTAACAGCCCATTTACGTCTACTGGTATGGAAACAGTTTTGGAAAACAGTCTGTTCCTCTGCTTAGTCTCCCAAAAGTCCAACAAACTCCCACTCTGATTTCTGGACTTCAGGGTACCTTCCTTCCCCTCTAGAGCCTTGGGTTATCAGTTCCTTTCTCTTCATTGTAATGTGAAAAGAACAAGTAAATACCTACGGGTATCAGGGCTTTCTATGAGCAATGTCCTCTTTCAAAGTCTTGTACACTAGTGACAGAGTGACCAAATGCATTTCCCTGAGTCTAAACAAAATCACCTGGGTCAGTCTGGCTGCTCTCAGGAAACACCCCAGATTTCACTCTAGTTTGTTAGTGCACTGACACTCAGGAATGAAGCACCAGCCATGTTGTCTGTGGGCATTCACAAAGTTCGAGGCTGCTGGCAAAACTGTCACAGGAATTATTTCCTGTTGCACCCGTTGCTCCTCTCCAGAACAGATGTAAAAGTTGTGGATGACAAAGGATCCAGATCCTCGTCCAGAAAGATCAGATCAGAACTAAAGCCATCTCCTGTTGAGAAAGAGAATAAATGTAGATTGAAGATGAAAAAACCTCAAATGTAACCTACAGAACAGCTTTAACAGTCACAGTCATTTTGTTGGTGCTTGTAGTCACTGCCAAAGAAAGAGAATGCTTGAAAAAATGCAGACATGCAAGTAGCAAATAAAGGAGCTGAGTTATCCTGAAAACCAGCTCAATCTTTGCTGGTCTGCTCCTCATGCAGGAGCATTAAGCAGGTGAGGTCACAATGGCTGGACAGGTGCTGCATCTCTGCCCCTTTGTGGCACGAGGCTGCATGGGGACATCTCCTGTTGTGCCCATGGAACCCTGTGGTTGCCACAACCCAGGCACCTCTCACAACTGGAAGTCACTGGACCTCTTCTGGCAAAGAGTTCACCCACCAGCCAAGCTCCTATCTCTTCCTGGAGCTGCAGCAGCCAGAGGAATTAAAGACTGCTAAGGGCTAAGAACCTGGTCATTGGTTTCGCTGACACACTTGCAGTGCTGGGGATTTCTGTTCTATTCTTCCCAGATACACATATGTGTCCATGTGACTTGTGTAGCAAATAACCTGGTCTCTTAGGGTTCATTTCCAATGAATTTTCTTTGCCCTTAAGGTCAGCTTCAGGCTGACCCTGAACTAGCAATACCTAAGGAACACCATCAGAAACTGTGCTGGGTGGACCTTGGCCCCCACCCAGCTTCTGTCTCATCCTGCTCTCTCATCTCTGCTAGCTTTTTACCACCAGGATTCTTTGGAATCCACCTCTCAGGAGAGCATATTAGAATCCAAAACCTCATTTTAGGGTACAAACTCCTCACTAAGGGCTCAAGGCCTTACGTTTTTCATGACTGAAGCTTCATTTGGAAGCTAAAACAAATTATTTCTAGGGTGTAAAACCACATTTTTAAGGTTATTCCTTTAGTGTCCATATATTTTAGTCTTGTTTTTAGGAGTTACAATTTCATTTTTAGGGTCCAAAACATCCTGGTTTAAGTCCAAACTGACCTTGTTTAAGCATGAACTCCGCGACTCATCTGAAGGGCTCAGAGCATCATTTTGAAGGCTCCAGGTCCTATTTGGAAGATTCAAATCTTCCTCTGCAGGGTCCAGAGCCTCACATTTCTTTTGGTCCCAGAGGAAAGATCTGTGGAAGCTAAAAAGAGGGTTTGGACCCCAGAAAGACCCTTTGGACTTTCTAAAGAAGGCTTTGGATTCTACAGATGAACCTTTACCCTACAAACGAAAGTTTAGACCTTCCAAATCAGGTCATACAGGCAATAAAAGGTAGTATAAAACAAGTTAGAAGCTGAGAAATTAGGGTTATGGCCCTACAATAAAGGCTTTAGGCATGAAAAAATTAATAGGTGAGATGGTACAAAAGACCTTTTAGAACCTAGTGATTCTTCACCACCAAGAAATGAAGCTTTGGGCTGTCACGGGGAGCTAAATACCAGCAACGCTTTTCTGTCCTGTTACCTTTTGTGTGGAAACAATCCCTGAACATGTTCAGTTTTGGAGGTGGTCTCCTGAAAATGAAGTGGGACCTTTTGAGGTGGGTCTCTTGCTCTCTGAGGAGAACAAGAGGAATTGCAGGCTATGCTCCAGGGCTATGGGACTCCTCACTTCTCTGTGCAGATGAGGATATGGGTGGTGTCCTACCTTGTACAGCAAGAGCTGCTGTTGGATGTAGCCAGCCACTGTGTCCCAGACAGCCATTGACTCTGGAAAGCAAAGGAAAGTCCGGCTGTGCTGTGCATCTGCTGGCTCTCAACTCTCCCAGCATCCCTGGGCTGTGGGGCATTGGCAGGTGTGTCACTGCTGTCTGCAGCCTCAGATGGAGACACCTACAGGACAGCTGTTGTGTCCCACAATGCTGCATGGTGGGTCATGGCAACAGTCCTGTGGTGTCTACAGATGTCTGTACCTCAAGGGGTGATACTGGGCATCATGAAGGTGGGCTCCATCCTCCCCCAGAAGCCCACCTTGGTCTGCCTCATGCTGGTGAGTTGATCCTCTGTGGCAAAAGCCCTGACAACCTATAAAATCTGCAGGTCCCTGTCTCAAGTGTCACAGCTGGGACATAAAAATTTTTCAGCTTGCCCAAAAAGCTATCGAAGAAAAGCCACCCATAGACAGACTGTTGGAGCTGACATGCTTCCCAGTGCGACTCAGGAAACATCCACACCATCACAGAAAAGGAAGGATGAGCACTCTCACCCCCCATCCATAGTCTCTTGGGACTTACTTTATTCATAAGTGCATGAGGAAATGGGTCTTTGGAGTCTTAAAAGAAGGATTGGAGATAGCCAGATTGCAGACTGAATTCTAAAGAGGAACTTTGGTCCCCAACATTGAAGCTTTGGATAGCTAAGAAAGAAGGTTTGGGGGCCAAAAATGAGCCTTTGGACTCACAAATGAGGCTTTGGACCTTGGGCCTTAAAAATAACGCTTTGGACCCTCTAAAATGCATCTTTGAACTTTAAAAGCATAAACCTTGGCAAGTATAAATTGCTTTTTAGAAATCTAGCAAATTTTAGCAATTTTGTAGCCTAAAAATGTGGGTGTGGACTTTAAATTGACTATTTGTTCTTCCAAACACATGTTCTGGTGATTTGAAATGTATGCAGTTCTCCCTCTTTGTAAAGTTTGCAAGTTTGCCTCATATAAATAGTGTTTGTGCCGGAAAAACTCAAGGTAAAAGCTGAAAAATAATCCTTTGGACCTTGAACATGTGGTTTGGGGTAATTTTTAAAAAATTTAATTTAATTTATTGTTGTTGTTGTTGTTGTTGTTATTTTGGATTCAGATTCAGATTCTGACTCAAATAATGAGGGGGCTTGAACTAAAGTATCCCTGTGCTATAAACCTTGTTCTCAGCATAATCCAAAACATAGGCTCCATAAAAGGTATTATGAAGAAATTTAACTTAATTACAGGCCAAACTATTACTACTGTTCTCCATAATCCCTTAGGCCCCTTTAAGAAACTAATAGGACTCTCTTAGGGATGGATCTTGTTCACATAGGTGGCCAGCTAGCAACCCTTGTTCTTTCATTTGTAGCTAGTATGCAAAAGCCCCAGTTATGGAGTTTGAGAATACATACCATATACCCCAGCCCCCTGCCTCCCCAAAATGCAAGAAATGCTAGAACACTGACAAGCAGACTCTTCTGAGATGGGAACAAATTATTGTTTTAGTTTTAATAATAAATACTTATTACACTGTGTACCTGTAATTACCATAAACACAGTAAAAGCAAACACAAACAAGGAATGTCTTCATGTAGAGTGTCCTGAGTAACCCAAAATGTTATTGTCATCCGTATCTATCCGTGGCAGAAAATCGTTACTGCCTCTTTAGGAGCCTGGAGCCAGAAAATTGAACAGGGTCTGGGGCTGGGCAGTGTCCGGGCTTTTTAAATTCGGACCGCGTTGGAGGAACCCTGTCTCTCTCTCTGGCCTCGTGGTTTGCTGCTTGGCTTTTTCTTGCTGCTTGACACTACTCACAGCAGTAGCCACTCAAGAAGCTGCACGTCCCAATCAAAAACTGTTTCAAAGTAAATTTTGCAAAACCTGTCTGCCACCACAGCGTCGCGCTGAGGAGTGGAGTGGCCTTGTTGTGTCTGGTCCACCGCAGCCACCTGCAGCATCTGGCCGACGCGAGCATAGAGCTGTCCCAGCCCAGCTGCCTTGCCTCGTCTTGATATCTTCTGTCAAGAGGAAGAAATCCCTCCACAAGTCCTAGCCCTTGACCAAGTACCAGCTGCAACAAGCTGTCAGCCACCTTTGCCAACGGAGAGATAGGAGGAATGGCTGCCACCATTTTCCTTTTGGGGACACCGTGGGGACTACCTCTGGGGCAAGGGGTCACTCTGCCGTTTTGAGTTTCTCTTTGTTCCTAGGAGTCCCTGAGACTTCAGCAACTTTGTGAGTAGTGACGATTACTGTTAATTTTTGTCCATTGCTGTTTCGCCTGGTAGTAGTCCGTTATTTTTTCACTTCTTGTATCTACTCTTATTGAACCATGGTATTCTGTTAAGCTTAAAAAATAGATGCTTAGGAGCTAAAAGTTAAGGAATGTAGTAAAAGAATTAGAAATTGACCAAGATTAATGGTTTACATATGGTAATATTCAGACCCAGCCAAAGTGGGGGCAATGCACATATGGAAACATTTAAGTAAAATTGATATACATTGGATAAATAACCAGAGCCAGCCAAGAGAGACCTATACATCATAAATTTTGACACTGAAACTAATAAAGAACAGAATGAAGGGACCAGCAGGTCAGGTAGCCATAGCAATGGGATGCGGGTGAAACGTTTAGTAAGCAAGACATCCCTTACTCCCTTACTTCCTCTTGACACCTCCTGACTCATTTTAACAACCGCTGACCCAAAAGAAGAGGAAGACTATGCAGCCACAATGAGTATCCAACTAATTTTAATACCGAGCTGGGAATGGGCAGAGACAGATGATGAATATGTATAGGCATCTTAGAATATGCATGATTTTTATGGATAAATAGAGAAGCTGGAGCACTAGAAGGTTGCTCACATCTTTATGGAGCAATCCTGCGTGAACCCAGTGCTGAAATAAACACCCCCTTTTAAGTAAGTCACTTGAAAGGTATTTTGTCCACACCATCTGTGTTTCAGTATTCATTTCTCCCTATCGGTGGAAAGTGATTAATGAAAACTATAAAGAGAAGAAGCTACTTGAGAGCATCCACCTCTTAAATTGTCTTAAACCAAGACAGGGAAACAGGATCTCCAACTTGGCTCTTAGAAAAATCAAACCCAAGACCAAACCCAGTAGAATTGTGTGGAAAAATTCACAACACTGGAGGTTTATGTCCAAAAAGGAGACAGAGGAGTCCTGTAACTTTATTCAAATAAAGGGAGAGGCCATGGGGTATTCCCCTGGGGTCTCTCAAATTGCTGGAGGATGAAACCTCCTTTTAATCCTATTTTCCTGGCCATATCCTAAACTCCCGGCCACACCTTGCCCTCTTCCTTTCCCCATTAGCTGAGGTACTAGGAAGGTACAGCCTTCCCAAAGCACCTACCCCATTGGCTATCTCTCTCCTCATTGGCTGTGGTACTCAAGGGGTACTGACTTCTTGAATTGCTTACTATGGGACCCCTTTAACATACAACACACACTTGACCTCACTCCCCTTAATTTTGTTCATCATCTTTAAATTCAGGAACTTAACCTGGCCTTGGTTGAGCAACAATTCCTTGTAGACTTAACATTCCTTTCTTATGTATCAGTCTCCAGTTTTACCTACAAGCAGGCTTACACAAACTCTTAGTAAAGACACACTAATTATGTTTAGAATCATGTTAAAAGTCACCATTTTTTAAGTTTGAACCACCTAAAAATGTAAGTTTTGACAGGAAAGATGTGAGCTAATGACTTTACAAATAGATTGGTAGGTGAAGGTTATGGGTGTTAATGTCTTTGAAATGGGTCTTAATACTTCTACTTACTTCAAGCAGCAGCCCTGACAGTTTGGCTTCTAAATAGACAAGGGTCTGCACAAGCCGGAACTTCTGAACTTTGGGGTAAAATGACAGGTTCAAGGGAGGATGTGGAGTAGGTGGTTTGGGAAGGCTGTGCCTTTCTAGTACCTCAGCCAATGGGGAAAGGAAGAGGGAAACATGCAGCCAGGAGTTTAGGACAAAAGGGAGGCTGCACCCTCCAAAACTTCAAGAGAGAAAAGACCTGTGGGCCTGTGCCCCAGTGGGCTCTCTACCTTTGTTCAAATAAAGTTGCAGGACTCCTCTGTCTCCTTTTTGGACATAAATCTCTGGTGTTTTGTGGATTTTCCCGGCAATTGAAGGCTCGGTCCGAGATCTTTCCACTCTCTGGGTTCAGTATGTGTCAGAGGCTGTCCGAGGATGTGATATGCCTCACGACTGTCTCCAAAGATTGAGAACTGAGACCCCAGACTCTGAAGGGAGCCCCTGGCCTGGTTGAGGGGGAACGTTTGCCAAGTCTCGGAGGACTGGTATGCATTCCCATGAGAACGGAGTGCAAAAACAATGGAACTGGTCACACTGGACTGAGCCGAGCCTGCATGTTCAAACTGGTCTGTCCGTACTAGAGGTACAAATTGCAGCTTGTTCCTGAGCACCCGACCCCGACACAAGTGGTTCCCGTTTTGGCTTTGTGCCCCTCGCCTTGGTTCCTGCCGTGACAAACATATAAAAACTCTGGAGATGCCCCCGCTCACTTTTGTGATCACCCCACTAGAGAAGATCGCCTCTATAGGCATCTCTACGTCTCGAGGACTTGTCCCTCCACGTTGGTAGCTATAATCCCCTTCCCCCCTTTTCTATCTTTCTTACTATTCTTTATTTCTCTCCCCACTATCGCATTTGTTGGCACTAAATAAAGGTGCATTTTTTGACTGAGTAAACTGAGTTGTCCCCTGCTGTGTCTTTTGCACTCTGAGATCCTTAAAACGGACCATCAGGTCTCCCACATATGTTTGCGGACCCTGACATTAAATTGGCATCACGGACAGGATCTTGATAGACAGAGTAGTTGCGGGTTTTATATAGCTTGGAAAAGGGGAAGGGCCCTCGTCTCAGCCACACCTAGCACGCCGCCACTTCGGTGAGCGCTGTTAGAAAGCAAGGGGGGGGGGGGCGAGGAAAAATTCCCACAAATTGTATACACCCAGGCGAACAGCATTTCCTGTCGTCAGGATTTCACAGATCTCATTGTGCAAAAGATGGGACTCTGTATTTTGTTTTGAGTGATTTGAGCTGCTTGGTGTATTGAGGAGACAACTATTTGCAGTGAAGAAGTACCTCCCAAGCAGTTTTGGTCTCCTCACCCATTCCAGGTAAGCGAAGGGAAACACAGTTTTAGCTGTGCATTTGGTGTAACTTTAAGAGTACCTCCCTGAGAGTGGTTTTGGTCCCTTCACTGAAAAATGACTGAAAAAGATAAAACTGCATTTTATGCTTTGTTAGCAAAACATGGTGCTAGACCTTCTCCAGCCAGAGAAGGATGGGCACAGAATAATTGGTTCAATTTTGAGAACATTGTAAATAGAACATACTCTTTGCAACATGATGCTAGATATAAACTGGGCAGAAATAAAACCATTCTTTGCTCAGTTTTGGGGGCCCGTCTTTCGGCAGCCACAGAAACCGTTTTAAACAGGTAAGTGAACAAAAAGCAATAATAGATTCCCTACAAAATTTGGTAAAAGCTTTGCAAGAATAATTAGAACAGAAAACAGATCAGATTTATTTGCTGCAGACTTCCCTTGCAGAAAAGCAAAGTAAAAACTTAAAACCTGTAGATTCACCTAAAGAGATAGAAGAAAAGGAGACATACAACATTAAACAAATATACCCTCAAAAAGAATGGGTCCACATGCAAAATTATGGGGAACACTGTTGCTCCAACTTGAGAGCTCTTATCAAAACAGAGTATAATTATATAAATGAAGAGGATCCCCACATAACCACCAAAGAAATACCATACACTGCCACTGAATTAGCTAAATTAAAGAAAGAATACTCCCGCCTCCCTAGTGAATCTGAGACGGAGTATGTTTTTAGAGTTTCACTCACTGAGGGTGACTAAATTAAATTAAGTGAACAAGAAGCAAGTGGCTACTGGGGACATGGAGTTTTCTTAACAACAGGAAATACATGTGCTCCATGGTCCCTGACACAGCGTGCAGCTCACTGGGCAGAGGGACTGAGCCCCCTTGAAAGGGGCGACCCTCTGGCATTAATCGGTACCTCAGACCAACTCCTAGAAAACATACACAGAGTTGCATGCTTGCAAATGATATTAAAAAGGAAATTAATCTCTGGCTATGAGTCACCAATGCAACAGCCTGTCACACCTGAGATTATGACCCCCCCTAATTCGAGGTTTGGCAAAGTCTATTAAACCAACAGCAATTCGTTTGCAAAAAACAATACCATCTATCACTCCAGTAGATAGGCTTGAAAGATTTCTTGGACACACAAGTGATCAAACTCGTTCCACTGACTCCACTGGCTTCTCACCTTTTGCTACTCCTAGCACACAATCTAGCAGCAGTCGTAAAGTGTGGACATGGAGTGAAGTAGCAGAGGAGTTAATAAGTTACAGTAGAAAATATGGACCAGTGAAACACTCAGAGGACAAACCCGAAAAACCCAGAGGAGTCAGACATGTTGCTCTTTCTAATGAAAAACCAGAAAAGGGAAAACAAATTTTTAACCGGCAGCAGTTTTGGTTGCTAGGGCTGAAAAGGGGAGTGCCACAAGAAGTAATTGACATATTGCTTTATGATAAATGGGCTAAAATAATTTCTAATTGGCCCTGTCCCAAACCTATTGCATTGAACCCACCTAACGGACAACCCAGCACACCTCCTCTTCCGCAAGCCTTGAGCAACAAGTCACAACATTCCCTTACACCAGTTTTAAACAATGAGACACAACAATCCCCCTCCCCGCTTCAGAGAAGTGAAACACACCAAACCCTTGGCCCTATTCATCCTACAGATCCCTTCCAGGTGGAATGGGGATTTGTCTCCTCAGGACTGTCAGTACACATATGGCAGCAGGGTCCTGAGGGTCCAGAGTGGCCTGTTGGTTTTTACTCCCATGGCTTTAGAGATGCTGAAAAGAGGTATACTGCCTGAGAAAAAGGCTTGTTTGTGGTTAGCTTAGCTCTCATAGAAGTGGAGATGATTGCACAACAACCACCAATTGTCTGGAGAGGCCCTTTCAAGGCCATTAAGTCAGTCACTACTGGGATCCCTGCACCTGACGGGGTGGCCCAGAGGGCTTCAGTAAGGAAGTGGTATGCTCAGATTGAACGTTATTGTAACATCTTCTCAATAACTGAAGGAGCTGTAAAGAACCTGGCAATACAAGAACCAGAAAACTTGGATAGCATCCAAGACAAACCTGCCTCAGTCATTACCCCTCCCTTTTCCCCTGAACAGTCAGCAAAACTGATGCTTCTGCTTTTTGCCCGACAGCACCAAGCATAATTCCCTCACTATGGGAACCAAGTGATTCCAACAATCCAGCACGTTACCCTGGACAACCTGTTTTGGTGGATCTCTTTACTGTAGGGAAAGTACCACTAATGCTAAAAACCCCTCCGAATAAATATACATGAGTAGCCTTTGATGCTCTAGGGAAAGAGTATCCAATAAATACATACTGGATAATTTCCATCATTCTAACTTTCTGCCTCCTCGTGGCAGATTCTGTTGTGCTTACTTTCCACAGAACTCCGAGGGACATGAAAGCCATATAAACCATGATAAATATTTTAAATAAATTTTTAAACGTATTTTAAAGTATTGATTTAAAGGTATTAATGAATAAATTTGTTGTTATAACTAGGGATTTGGCCAAATTACAACAACCATTGCAGTTGTCCTTATTGGCTTTAGGGACACATTAGTGGTTGCTATCAAACATATTATTAAATTGGGAAAAGATAAATGTGAATAATCACAAAATTATAATTGACGCACTTGGTGTTACACAAAACAACATCTCTTTGGCCCTTAGCTGCATCCAGGCACAGCTTTGGATGCAGACAGTTGTTGCCTCAATCATAAGGGAAGGTGAGGAAGGCATTTTCCCTACTGAAATTCAGAAAATACTTTGGGACAATGCAAATTATTTTGAAAAGGAATTCTAATCCTGGTGGAAATTGGTGAACTTTACCTAAAACCCCAATACCAACACAGTCACAAAACACACTACCCAAACAGCGAAAATTAGGCCTGCAACAGCAAATTAATTTGAGATTGTTTGTTGTATAATTGGTATTGTTTGTTTTAGTTATGTTATATTGTAATTAAAATTAAGTTTTTGTTTGAATATTATTATATTTTTAAGGAATTTTGTGATTTGTTTTGATTATTTGAAGGAAATAGTTTTAATTAATTAATATTGATTGTATTTTTGATTATTTGTGATTTTTATTATTTAAAGAAAAATTGTTTCAATTGATACTAATTGTATTTAATTAATTTTGAAGGAAAAATTGTTTTACAGTATTTTGTTAATTATTTTTGATTTTTTGTGATTATTTTGAAAAGAAAAATTTTGTAATCAATACTGATTGATTTTGTTTTGCTATTATTTTCTTTTCTTATTTTTCCTTTTTCTCT